>CM056594.1:2056362-2163614 GCA_029721355.1 Tegillarca granosa | reverse complement strand
AGTGAAAGTGATGAATCTAAGTTACAATCCAACAAAACAAAGCCAATGTGTTAAATGTTGAATGTGAGTTAATTGTCTACAAACTAACATAACAAAGCCATATAAGTATTGAAACTGAGGTAAATGCCAATCAACCAACACAACACAGCCATGGAACTGTTGAATGTGAGGTAACTGCCTACCAACCAACAAAATACAGCCATGGAACTGTTAAATATGAGGTAACTGCCAATCAACCAACACAAGCCATGGAACTGTTGAATGTGAGACAACTGCCTTCCAACCAACAAAACACAGCCATGGAACTGTTAAATATGAGGTAACTGACAATCAACCAACACAAGCCATGGAACTGTTGAATGTGAGATAACTGCCTTCCAACCAACAAAACACAGCCATGGAACTGTTAAATATGAGGTAACTGCCAATCCACCAACACAACATAGCCATGGAAGTGTTGAATGTGGGATAACTGCCTACCATCCAATTAAATACTGCCTAACCAAACATAGTCATTATGAAAATTCAATCAGACAGTTTACTTGCTTACCAGCCAGTTAAAGATCCATAGGATTGTTTAATTAGACAGATAACTGCCTACCAACCAACAAAACACAGCCATAGATGTGTTTAATTAGACAGTTAACTGCCTACCAACTCATTAAAGATAGCCATAGAAGTGTATAATCAGACAGTTATTTGCCTACCAAGTACCAACCAAAAGGGTCACAGAAATGTTTAGTCAAACAGTTAATAACTCTCAACCAACTAAACAAATATAGTCATGAAAGTATTTAATCAGCCAACCATCTGACCAGCTAGGCATAGCAATGGAATATATATTAATTCAGACAGCAGACAGTTGGCTATCATATGCTGGTAAATGTTTTAAAAAAAGTTATAATGATATATAACCACCATCTTTATAGTCAGAAATTTATTGTTGATTTGTTATATGAATTCTTGGCTTTTTTATAATTGGCACATGTCTTAATAATTACTATACACGTTAAGTAGATAAGTATACAATTAAATAAATTTATATACCAGAATATACTGCCAAAATATGTTTTGTATATACAAATCTCATCTAACGTGTGGCTATATGTAAACAAACTGTGCAAGAAAATGTGTTTTTCTCACGTTTTGAAATTCTTCACATTGTAAAATCAGGATTAATTTTTTTTTTTCATTTCTTGTGCATATTATTATAAAAACATTCCATTTAAAGAAATCGGGAATTAATCAGATAACAATGTCAGCTTTGTATGAGAACTTGCGGCTTGTAAAGACCAATTTCTTCTTCAATTCTTCATTTTGTGTAGTTGACTTTTTATAATTATTTAGATATATTCTATGCTATCTAATTATGCAATGAGTTCTTAAAAATATAGATGATATAATTGTACTAGGGCTATAAGTTATTTACCATTTTAATAAATAAAAAGTACACTGGTAATAAGAAATTGGTCAGAAAAGCAGAAATGGCTGCCAAAATACTGTTCATGTGGGAAATAAACAGTTACATTTTACAATCATGTCAATCAGTTTTATATACCATGTATATTTTTAAATTTATTTTGCTGTGAAATGAAAGTTGATTTTTTTCCTGGGTTTCATTCTAGATATTGATATTATATCAACCAACTTCTTCACTTCTGATGACCAATACAGTTTGAAAGGGAAATAACTCTCTGATTGTGATAATTTTTTCATTCAGTTTTGTTCTATGCTAGAGATTTTCTTTTTTACAAGACATATTCTTTGTGTACACTTCACCAGCATGTCAGTTTTAAAGGGCAAATGTTAGCCACGTCAAATCATGTCAGTGATTGGATATACACAGTACATCTATTTGCTACCTTTTATTTATCATTATTAATAGAACAACTTTCACACATTTATAAGTCTAAGGTAAAGATTACCATGTTAGAAAGACCAGTGATAGGGCTGTCAGTATGATCAATTTTGGGCCAAATATAGGTCCAGTTTTTAATGCCTTAACATATTTAACCCCCCCCCACACACACACACACATACACCATATTACTCTAATTTATGCCAGTTTTTCATTTAACATACATACAAAATCAAATTAAGTCAAAACTATATGTACAAAATGAATATATTAGATTTTAATAACATTTTGAATTTTTAGTAACCATTTGGTTAAGATAACTGAGATATAAACAACCAGGACCAGATGATTTACAAATATGTATTATATCTACATAATGATAAGATATAGAGGATTAGTTCTGTCAGAGAGATTGAATTTTATCATTTACTCTTTATGTCGTATTTGTCAATTTGGACATACAGTTAATCAGTTTTGAATTATTTTTTATTCACAGGATGATGTATTGTACATGTATTAGATATTATGACTGTCAAATGTAACTTAAGTTTTGAAATCAACATTTTGTTGATTAATATCTTCTACAATAGTTAATGTTGTTCTGTCATGGATGAAGTCAAATGGACAATTTTCATGAAGAGTTAAACTTATCTAGACATCTAAGGAGATTGATTATAAAAAAACACATGTGCTTGTTACATGTTTTATCTCTAAGTACTGACACAAATCACAAATTTTTGGGGGTAGGGGTGGTTAAATTTTTGGTAGTTAATACCATAAAATTCAAAGTTAATGGACAATTTTAAATACACTGACCACCAATGGTTTAAATTTCACAAAACTCAAGAAATCCTTTCCCAATTTCATATTTTAAACTTGCAATGAAAGCTGTGAAATATGTCTTAAACTAAAAATGGATGCGTTTTGTTTTCTTTGACATATTATAAATTTATATAATTTCTATTTTCAGGGAAAGACCCCCGTGCTGTAGAGCGAGCAAATTTACTAAATATATCTAAACTGATTATAAAAGAACTGTTGGATTCCTCTATGTCACATGGAAGAATGTTAGATGATGATCATGTTCCATTACAACAGTTTTTTTGTCGTTCTAGAACATGTCTTAAGACATGGTTTAAAACGTAAGTTATACTTAACAAATTTAAACTTTATAATAATCAGCGGCAATTGTTCAGTCAAATTTTGGCCCTATAAAGGGGTTCATTATTGTGTCAAGAAAACATTTTTTTTGCTTCAATTATTTTTCTTAAGTCTTCAATTTTATGTTCTTTATCAGGTTCTCTTTTGCTTTTTTGTGTGTGATCTTTTGTCTGTTTCCCAGTGTTTAACACTAGCTAATCTTTGGTCTGCCTCTTGGTGTTCTTTGCTAAGTGTACTTTGGTCTGCCTCTCAGTGTCTCTTGATGTTTAACACTAGACAATCTTTGGTCTGCCTCTTGGTGATTAACACTAGGTGATCTTTTGTTCTTGCTGTTCAGCACTATTTGGACTTTGGTCTTTCTCTTGGTGTTCAGCACTAGGTGATCTTTAGTCTGCCTCTTGGTGTTCAGCACTAAATGATCTTTGGTCTGTCTCTTGGTGTTCAGTACTAGGTGGTCTTTGTTGTGCCTCTTTGTTTTTAACACTGGGAGATTTTTGTCTGCCTATTGGTGTTCAGCACTAGATAGTCTTTGGTCTGCCTGTTGGTGCTTAACACTAGGTGATCTTTGGTCTACCTCTTGGTGTTCAGTACTAGGTAGTCTTTGGTCTGTCTCTTGTTGTTCAGCACTAGGTGCTCTTTGGTCTGCCTTTGGGGTTCAGCACTTGGTGTTCTTTGGTCTTCCTCTTGGTGTTCAGTACTAGGTGGTCTTTGGTCTGCCTCTTGGTGTTCAGCACTGGGTGATCTTTGGTCAACCTCTTGGTGTTCAGTACTAGGTGGTCTTTGGTCTGCCTCTTGGGGTTCAGCACTAGGTGGTCTTTGGTCTGCCTCATGGGGTTCAGCACTAGGTGGTCTTTGGTCTGCCTCATGGGGTTCAGCACGAGGTGGTCTTTGGTCTGCCTCTTGGTGTTCAGCACTGGGTGGTCTTTGGTCTGCCTCTTGTGTTCAGCACTAGGTGGTCTTTGGTCTGCCTCTTGGTGTTCAGCACTAGGTGGTCTTTAGTCTGCCTCTTGTGTTCAGTACTAGGTGATCTTTTGTCTGCCTCTTGGTGATAAACACTAGGTGATCTTTTGTCTGACTCTTGGTGTTCAGTACTAGGTGGTCTTTGGTCTACCTCTTGTTTTCAGCACTAGGTGGTCTTTGGTCTGCCTCATGGGGTTCAGCACTAGGTGGTCTTTGGTCTGCCTCTTGGTGTTCAGCACTAGGTGATCTTTGGTCTGCCTCTTGGTGTTCAGTACTAGGTGGTCTTTGGTCTTTCTCTTGGTGTTCAGTACTAGGTGGTCTTTGGTCTGCCTCTTGGGGTTCAGCACTAGGTGGTCTTTGGTTTGCCTCTTGTTGTTTAACACTAGGTGATCTTTGGTCTGTCTCTTGGTGTTCAGCATTAGATAGTCTTTGGTCTGCCTCTTGGTGTTCAACACGAGTTGTTCTTTGGTCTGCCTCTTGGGGTTCAGCACTAGGTGGTCTTTGGTCTGCCTCTTGTGTTCAGCACTAGGTGGTCTTTGGTCTGCCTCTTGGTGTTCAGCACTAGGTGGTTTTTAGTCTGCCTCTTGTGTTCAGTACTAGGTGATTTTTGGTCTGCCTCTTGGTGATTAACACTAGGTGATCTTTTTCTGACACTTGGTGTTCAGTACTAGGTGGTCTTTGGTCTACCCCTTGTGTTCAGCACTAGGTGGTGTTTGGTCTGCCTCATGGGGTTCAGCACTAGGTGGTCTTTGGTCTGCCTCTTGGTGTTCAGCACTAGGTGATCTTTGGTCTGCCTCGTGGTGTTCAGTACTAGGTGGTCTTTAGTCTACCTCTTGGGGTTCAGCACTAGGTGATCTTTGGTCTACCTCTTGGTGTTCAGCACTAGGTGATCTTTGGTCTGCCTCGTGGTGTTCAGTACTAGGTGGTCTTTGGTCTACCTCTTGGGGTTCAGCACTAGGTGGTCTTTGGTCTGCCTCTTATTGTTTAACACTAGGTGATCTTTGGTCTGTCTCTTGGTGTTCAGCATTAGATAGTCTTTGGTCTGCCTCTTGGTGTTCAACACTAGGTGATCTTTGGTCTGCCTTTCGGTGTTCAGCACTAGATAGTCTTTGGTCTGCCTCTTGATGTTTAACACTAGGTGATCTTTGGTCTGCCTCTTGGTGTTCAGCACTAGGTGATCTTTGGTCTGCCTCATGGGGTTCAGCACTAGGTGGTCTTTGGTCTGCCTCATGGGGTTCAGCACTAGGTGGTCTTTGGTCTGCCTCTTGGTGTTCAGCACTAGGTGATCTTTGGTCTGCCTCTTGGTGTTCAGCACTAGGTGATCTTTGGTCTGCCTCTTGGTGTTTAGCACTAGGTGGTCTTTGGTCTGCCTCTTGGTGTTCAGCACTAGGTGGTCTTTGGTCTGCCTCTTGGTGTTCAGCACTAGGTGGTCTTTGGTCTGCCTCTTGGTGTTCAGCACTAGGTGGTCTTTGGTCTGCCTCTTGGTGTTCAGCACTAGGTGATCTTTGGTCTGCCTCTTGGTGTTCAGCACTAGGTGATCTTTGGTCTGCCTCTTGGTGTTTAGCACTAGGTGGTCTTTGGTCTGTCTCTTGAGATTTTTCTTTAGTTTTGTCTTTTCTAATTGATCTTTGCTATTCCACTTATGTTCTTTTGTAGTTAAATTTTGGGTTTTCCTCTTGATGTTCTCTCCTGGA
Organism: Tegillarca granosa; assembly: GCA_029721355.1. Lineage (NCBI taxonomy): Eukaryota > Metazoa > Mollusca > Bivalvia > Arcoida > Arcidae > Tegillarca > Tegillarca granosa. The sequence goes on along the minus strand of CM056594.1, from coordinate 2,157,941 downwards.
TGAACTTTGGCCTTACTTTAATGTTATTTGAGTGATAGGTTAAGGTGATCCTGTATTTTATTTTGTCATACCTCAACCTGCTCAAATACTATTTATAGTTATCAAATCAAATTAACTTTAACAGGTTTATATAGATGTTCATACAGATTAAAATTCATGTAAAAACATGTTTGTTTTGGGAACCAGGTATTTCTCTTTGCCAGGATGTTGTTTATCAATAATTAAATGTTACTATAGGGATTATAATCTATCATAGATTGTGCTTATACAAAATATAAAGCAAACACTGACTTAGTATAGCCTTGTGATTGATTTAAGATATAATCTTCTAGGAAAGCATTTTGATTTTGTGTTTCCAACTTAATAAAAGGCTACTGATCTGACAAATTGTCATCCCTATCAAACATAAATAAAATTATGATTTCTTTAGCTAAACAAAGCCCCAACATTATCTAACACTTCAGTAAAATTAGCTGAGTAAATCTAGCTTTATCAGCAGTTTTATAGTCTGTAAAGATTTGTGTTAAGTGATCTTAGTCTTTCATTTACAGCAATCAGATTGTAAAATTCTGGGAGATTTGATTAGAGTTTCAGACACTGTATTATTCTGTTCAGATTTATCAGTTAATTATAAGGTTTAAAGTCAATCAAACCCTAGTATTTATATGGTAGTATAATTACACTAGCCTCATCAATGTGCTGTCTATGATTTAGATTCCTGTGATATATATGGTGATTTATTGGAATGCCATTATAATTACCAGTGTGTGTAACTTGATTTATCAATGTGTATCAGTGTCTACATTTAATAATCTTATTGTTTTAATACAGTTTTCTTTTAAATATTTTTGACATATAACTTATATGTCTATATACCAGGTAGCTGTTATGTATCTTTAATTGTTAATTTCCTCCATATTTGATAAATGGTTTAAATATAAATTTTGTGCATTAGTGTAATAGTTTAATGTATAAAATTATATTTAATTACAAGAATGTCTGACGAGATATGAGATATATCCTTACTTACAGTAAGCTACCTCTGACACACGGGACACCTGAACAATAAAGTTTTTGATTATTTATTTACTCGGTCATGTATTATGGGTTATAATTCTCAATAACTGATTTACTAGGAAACATTATTAGTATTTAAAGTTTTCATCAGTAAAGATTATGACACTTATCACAGTTTTAAAGTTTAAAAAATGGGGAAAAATAAGCCATTTTAAGAAGTTTTTGTCAAGAGTAATAATATATGAGCTCTTCCTCTAATATGTGCAGGGATTGTCAAGTGACCAATCGTTTCTCCTTCTGCACTATTTATATACACAGCAAAGGGATGGACAATGATTTTATTGACTTTAAATATATAAGGAGCATATGCATAATTTCATGCTATTTTCTTCTCTTGTATCTTTTAACAGCCAAGAAAGGCATTTTTAGTGATAAAAGAGATTTTTGGTGTGTGTTGGAATCCATAGAAAAATTAGCGCCTGAAGCAGGGGAGATAACTGCAAGTGTAAGAGAACTACCACATATAAAGTAAGTTTAAATGTTAAAAAATTATAATATATATGGTGCTAAGTATCAGTTTGATTTTACTTCTTGTAATAAGTGTCCTCTGAAGTCAAAAAAAATTATAATTGAGCATCCATGTAGTATGTCAGCTTTAAAATAATGATCATTTGTGGCTGTATGCACAATGTATCTTTTAATTGCTCTAATTTGGAGAGAGAGAAAAAAATTATCTCAATAAAATTGAGTGGAATGCAGTGGAATAATGGTGTTTTATACTTCCCTCATGATTCATTTATATCAAGCAGGTCAGTTTTGTGATAGTGGAGAAAACTGTGGTTTCCAGAGAAAATCAATGACTTAAGTAAGAGAATTACAATTTTACCATGCTAGTATCTACCCCAGTGATATTTCAACTTTGACAGTGATTATGAAAGAAGTAAATAGCGTTTGTTGATGAAGATATAAACATTTCTTCAAATATAAACATTTATTTGAAAAATTGATGACTTACAGTATGGCCATCACTTGACTATACCACCGATTGAAGGATAAAGGTAGTCTAATAATCAATGTTCAACCCCAATAATAATTTAATAGATGTGTGACATTTCATGTCAAGTCTTTTAAAGGAATATTCAGTATATATATAATATGTTTTCAATGTAAGCATGTTATTTTGATTACAGAACAGCATTGGGTAAAGCACGAGCATGGTTAAGGTTAGCTGTCATGCAGAAAAGATTATCTGATTATTTTAAAATGCTCATTGAGAAAAAAGATCAAGTATTGAGGTAAAAGTTTTTATTTTTTGTCTGATGTAAAACTTTTTTCTTCTCATTATTATAATCACATCAATAACATTCTCTATAGAAAGATTGGTACAAACATTCAAAGTTTTGTTTTCAATTTCTCTGTAGGCTAAAGAGCTAGGGTTGTTCTAAAACACTAGCTCACAATGCCTCTCATTGTTGAGTTTTCATCATAACAGTCCAGTTGATATTTTATTAAGTTTAATGATGTAAAGAAAATTGTATTATGCATACACAAAAGGAATCAAGTATCTCACTTAAAAGTTGAATACAAAACTCATTAACCTTCAAATTATCTGAAGGAAAATTATTTGATACATGTCTTATTTCAGAATATATAATAGTTTTTAATTTGATATTCAGATTGCTGATATAATATTTTTATATGTCAATTTAAAAAAATAATTTTATCGAAACTGGTTTAATTTTCAGCGAGTTTTATGAGAGTGGTGCAATGATGATCGAGGATGAAGGAATGGTTATAGCTGGATTATTGGTGGGGTTAAATGTGATAGATTGTAATATGTGTATTAAAGAAGAAGACCTTGACCAACCAGTATGATATCACAGTCTTCATGCATGTTTAACTGTTATAAAATTCATGCACATTCACCTACCATTAATTGGGATTTTTTGCTTTGCTTTAATTTTTGACTGTTATTTAATCACTTTATTGGCAACAAAGTTTTCCTGTGTTTTATTCATCAAAATTGCAAAAATAAAAGTGCAAAAATAAATACATCCAACAAGTCTGCAAAATTTGTACCACACTTATAATCTTCATTCTCATTTACTGCATCAATAAGACATCATAGTTTTTATTAGCTCACCTGACCGAAAGGTCATGTGAGCTTATGGCATGGCGCGGCGTGTGTATGTGCGTGGGTGCTTGTGTGCATGCATGTGTGCGTGCATCGTTAACACCTATTTTCGACTTCTCCTCCAAAACTGCTGGACAGATTTCAATGATACTTGGTCAGACGCATATATGGGCCAGTGCAATTCAGATTTGTTCATGGCGTTGCCATGGCTACCAAAACTAGGTCAAGGTGACCTAGGGGTCCAAAAATCTTAAAAAATCTTCTTCTCTAAAAGCGATGATGGGAGAAAAAATCTGATGTGATATTTGGCTTCTCTAGGGTCTTAAGCCTATAGTTTGTTCATTTCGTGAAATTTGGTCGAAAAATGGGTTACGCGTTTTTGTGTTTAATTTTGAAAATTTCGTAAAATGGCTTCAAATTGTTATAACTTGACTATTTGAACAGATATTGACATGGGGTTTTCAGTTTTGACTTTTTCTCGAAATGACCTTTAAAATAGGGTCAAGGTAACAAATCAAGGTCATGACCTAATTTGTGATTTTTGCAGTTTTAGGCAATTTTCTTGCAAATTTTAAGAGATATATGAATTCAAAACATTGTTAAAATGTTCCCCATGACAAAATTGAAAAAGGCACCAAGTTTCGTAACTATATGATAATCCATGTATGAGTTGTTTCCCCTGAAATTTTATTTTTGGCTTATGAATACTAAAATTGTGCATTAGCTTGAAAATTATCAGCTTTTTGTATAGGCATGTATATTAGAATATTGTAGGTATTGATATGAAAATCATTTAGATATATGGTTTAAGGTCATATGTTGAAAGGTCAAGGTCATAGCTGCATACATGTACAGAAATTGTGAATTATCTTGAAAACTATTAACTTTTTGTATAGGCATGTATAAAAGAATATTGTAGGTATTGACATGACGATCATTTTGATATATGGTACAAGGTCATATGTTGAAAGGTTAAGGTCACAGCTGTAAAAGAAGACTTAAATTGCTAATTATCTTGAAAACTATTAACTTTTTGTATAGGCATGTATATTAGAATATTGTAGGTATTGCGACAATGATCATTTTGATATATGGTACAAGGTCATATGTTGAAAGGTCAAGGCCACAGTTGCAAAAGAAGACTTAAATTGCTAATTATCTTGAAAACTATAAACATTTTGTACAAGCATGTTTATTAGAATATTGTACGTATTGATATTAAGACCATTTTGATATAAGGTTCAAGTTCACATGTTCAAAGGTCAAAATCATGGCTGCATAACCATATGGTTAATGATTTGGAAATTATCTATTGTTCTATAGTTAAATGGTGCATATGAGCTATTATAAATGAAATGTGACTAGACATTTCTGATTAATTATTGAAGGATTTTCCAAACTTGAGGAATTTTGTGAACTTTTTGTATTGAAGTTCTTTGTAAGTTTTTGGATATTTCCTCAGGTGAGCGTTAAGGCCCATGGGCCTCTTGATCATGTTTAATTTTCTGTTACAATAAAGCTGTTTAAGTATAAGTCAGGATATACCAATAAATCTGGGAAGATCACAAAGTTTTCCTAGGTCTTTATTTTTTTATATGATACAATTTAATGGTTCCTTGACATATGTTTTTGAAATAATTTTCTTTAAGGATCTCAATTTAAAAGAATCCTCAAATCATACGTAAAAACATATACATGTATACACATTTAGTATTTACAACACAAAAAAAGAGTTTAAGACAGAAAGTACATGGGTTTCTGGATCATGAAAAATTTGAGGGCCAGGAACTTTTTTGAAGGAATACTAGTTCATTGTAAAGTTGATACACAACATTTCTCGTATTTTATAAGTGGACTGGAGAAACATTAAACAAATGTCTTGCTCATGGACACATCACACAGTTTTGAGATTTGAGTTAGGATTGGACTAGAACAACCAACAGTGGAATCCCCTAATCCATGATAAAATGCAAAGTTCTAATGTTATAAGTCTTTATAATGTTTATATTTACTTAAAAAAGAGATTAATATATTTGCCTTGACAAGTAATAGTAATAAACGGCTTTTAATTTTATTGCAAATGTCTTCCTTCTTATTCAGATGGGTGTAATAGATTTTAGTTTATATCTAAAAGAATCCAGATTAAATGATGATGTTGACTCACCAGAGGTTGAAAGGTAAATTTAATAACTTCTTACGACTATTATTATATGAATACATCTTCTTTTATACCAGACAGCTTAAAGATTTTTCTTGAAATGTCTTAACTGACATTTTAACACTGCTTTTAGTAATAACCCTGCTTTCACTACTAAATTCAAACTGGCATATACTTAAAATTATCTTTAGAAGCCAATATAGGAAATAGTAAAAATTTTCTTTATGAGTAGGTAGAGTCTTTAATGACTGTGCTCTAAAGTGCAAATTCTAGATCACAGATTCATTTTTTATACACAAACACAAGTCCATGACAATTAATGAAAGAACTAATTGCAGCACCTCTCATCACAATGTTTGAATCCCATTCAGGACTTAAAACAAGTGTAAGATAGTTTGTCAGTTTGATTTCTAAGATTCTAAGAATAGCTGTGTCACTTTGGTTTCTTTCAACATAAAAAAATAAATAAACTGATTGCTTTCAATCCTTGACTTGGGTGTAAAACACCATAACACCATAAATTCACTAGATATAAGATTCAAATAATATTCAAGAAATTGAATATCTCTAATCTTTTTATAGAAGTAGTCTTAAGAGTAGATTTTACTGTCATACATTCTTTTTTACATTTTCTATAGAAGAATTTGTTATAGGACAAATCAACATTTTCAAATTCTTCAACACAGACAATGACTGTGTGAAATTCAAATTTGAACAAGAAGTTTGAAAATGGTATACATGTACATAATTATTGTTTATTACAAATTATGGGTTGGTCATGATGGTAAACAGTACACAAACTAGAAAGTCTTCATCTTCTGTCAATATAGACAGACTCTAGATAACATGGTATGGAAGTACTGTCACAACTATTTTACAATGAATAATTTTTAAACAGACTTTTACAGTCACTAAAATTGTGGAGAAAAAAAGAGAAAGAATATTTTCAAATTCTTTTATGGTTTCATCTTCTACTTTCAGTGTTGAAGGGAAAGCTAAGATGGCTACAATATTGGATCAGAAAAATTACTTAGAAGAATTAAATAGACATTTAAAGTAAGTTCTAGTTTAAAAAAATCAAAAAGTTGACCCTCTAGATACTGTATTTAGAGGGTCGACTTTTTGATTTTTTTTTAAAAAATAATAATTATAAGTTGATACAAGCCCCTGTGGGTCAACATTTAATTTGAAATGAATTTTGTGTTTTTAATTTGGACATTTTATTCTTTTTTATTTTTAAAAAAAAAAAATTTCGTGATAAATTATGGAATTTTAATTCGGACTTTTCATTATTTGACCTTTTAGTTTATTTACATGTAAAGATTCTTTAACGGTCGGTAAATAAGAGAACGTGAACCTCCAATCATATCTCGATGTTCGATCGCTCGAACCCCCCGATGGCTCGAATATTTAGTCGAAGTCCCTTGGACTTCAAGCCATCGAGGTTCTACTGTACATATATATGTAGAAAAATTAATTTTAAAATAATTTTTACCATTATGTTTTTTATTTGACTATTTTGATACACATTTCTCCACACAGTGCCACTGTGACAAACCTTCAACAGAAGATGGAGAGTTGTACAGCTACAAATGCCTTAATGAAAGAGGACCTTGCCATTGCCAAAAATCAAATCTTACAACTACAGGAGGAAAATGAGTTAATGCAGACAGAAAAGAAATTCTTATCTGATGGCCATAAACAACAGTTAGAGGTAGTTATAAATACTACCAGTGCTAGAGAACTACTTTTTGAAATGTTTATATTTCACTATAATACATGTGTTCTGAAAAGCTTTAAACAAGCTTTAATCTTTTTTTAGAATCTTTTTACTCCTTTAAGCAAAAGCCTAAGTTGAACTATTGCAATGCTAGTTTGATCATATTTTGTCATCTGTTTTTCATACAGTGTTCACCTAAATGACTTCTCCTAACCTAGTAGATCTGTGACAATGAAATTTAAAAGAATTGTTTCTAGGCCAAAGTCCTTTCCAGTTTGTGACCTTGAATGAAAAAGTCTTCACCTTCATTCAAAGTCTTAGTGACCTTAAATAGTAAATGTGTTAAAAGATCTATTTTTCAGGAATCCAAAAGTCTTGAACCTTGAAGTTGATATAAAGCAGTAGTACTTTGAAACCTGTGAATTTTATGAAGCTTGTTATTCTTGGATTGTTGGATAATTTTGACACTTGATAGGTATAATAATTGATAGGTATAGTTGTACCTTTTGCTATTCTGTATTGGATGAAAGCAGTTTGATTATTTCTTGGACAGATTTAAACCAATAGGTTTCTTTTTGTGTGTGTGTGTGTGTGTGTGTGTGTGTGTGTGTGTGTGTGTGTGTGTGTGTGTGTGTGTGTGTGTGTGTGTGTGTGTGTGTTGCAGGGGGGGGAGCATAGTACTGGCATTCCTTTACAGTTAGTTTTTAGGTGTGTAGAACTGGATTTGCAGTAATTATGATGTAAATAAACCTAACAAAATCAATATTATTACTTTTAGGCTGCTAAGCAGGACATAGATATAGAGAGAGAAACGTATCAGACATCTCGAGCTGGGCTGGATCAAATGTGTGCTGATGCCAAGAAGAAAATGGAAGAAGAGACTAAGTTACGACTGGTGTGTATAAGTAATAATCAAATATGTAATGGCTTTGGTGTATGTGTGTTGGTAACTGTCTGATCAAACTTAATGTAACTAGTTTTAGCTCAGTTGAGCTATAGGGAAAATGTACAGGGGGCAGAATGTAAAAGTTACATGACATTGTATTGATGGTATTACTGTCCAGGGACCTCATTAATTGAGTCATTGTTGGTTAAGTTTTCTTATTTAGATTGTGAACAGAACAAAATAAAGTATAGTAAATTTGATTGCTTTTTCTTTTTCAAACAAAATTGCCTATTTCGCTGCATGACTTAAATCATATAAAGGTTTATCAACAAACTCTTCCTTCTGTATCATGCCAAGGTCTGTAGATGGATTCTGCTTAAATCTAAGCAAATACTAACTCTGAACCATGTAGGGGTCTATAGGTGGGAACTAGTCCTAAATCTATCAGGATCTTTTATCAAAAACTACTCCAAAATTATGTGAAGGTATATAATAGGGTTCTATCCCCTTAATAGTTGAGATTCCAATGTTTTATCCGTAGCAACAAGTGTTAAATCTCCAGTATATTTTATATTTCTTACTTGAAAGTATCATTCTTAAGAAAAGGTTATAAACATGCAACTCCTGTTTAGCAGTACAAGAATTTTTTTTCATTTCTCCATTTTATTTCAACATTCTTTTGATTAAAGGATCATTACATTAAAGCAATATTAATTTCAAATAAATATTACAGTAGTACCTAGCATTGTGGCCACTTTATACAAGACTTGTTAATATGTTAATGTTTTATTATTTACTCTTTTGATAATTAAACGTTAACAATACAAAAAAGTTTCATTAATTTTGATAAGAATCTAGTTGTTTGTGTAAATTTGTATATTTAACATGTAACAGTATATGTGTATGTAATGCTGATCAATGTAACAGTTTTTTTCCTGCACATTTTTTATCCAACTTTGGTCCTTTGACATTTAGAAAAAAAATTGGTGAAGTTTTTCTTTTCTTATCATACTCCATAATTGGTCATGGCAGGACATACAACTTGTTTTTGTATTTAGAATCAGTTTGCCTGAACTTTATAATACAAAAATGATTGAAACCGGATTAATTCTAGTTATTAGAATTAGAAATTTGGAAAAGAAATGTTTCCTGAAAATGTTATATAGTGTACTTTTTTAAATGCTTCTGGGGGGATGTTTTTTTCATTTTGACCTTCTGCCCACACTTGAGGGACTTAAGATAAACTACTTCCATCTATGAAAATGAAAAATCATAAGAATCATTTATGAGCACAAATTTTGATGATGTCATCAAATGTTTCTTTACTAACTTCACTAAAAAATATTGTAATACTATGAAATACTGAATGTTGTGGCTTCATGTGTTAAATTCATTGCAAAAGTTTTTAAATCCAAGTATGTTAAAGAATATATTTATGTAACTGTTTTATGTAATATAATAATTGAAAACAGTTTAGATTTTATTGTAAAAAAAATGACCTTGTATTTTGCATTGATTTAGACCTTGCAAGCTTAATCCAAAGCAGCACAGAAACCTCCCAAATCAGCACAAAATTATTATCTTGTTAAGGTAAACAGTACAAAGCTACATATATGTTAAGATAATGTACACATCTGTAAGCTTCAGCAATACAAAGCAACATCTCTGTAAGTTTCAAGAATACAAAACTACATATCTGTTAGTCTCAGCAACACAAAGCTACACATCTGTAAGTCTCAGCAACACAAAGTTACATATCTGTAAGGTTCAGCATCACAAAGTTACATATCTGTTAGTCTCAGCAACACAAAGTTACATATCTGTTAGTCTCAGCAACACAAAGTTACATATCTGTTAGTCTCAGCAACACAAAGCTACACATCTGTAAGTCTTAGAAACACAAAGTTACATATCTGTAAGGTTCAGCATCACAAAGTTACATATCTGTAAGTCTGTAAGTCTCAGCAATACAAAGCTACATGTACATATCTGTAAGTCTCAGCAATACAAAGCTACACATTTGTAAGTCACAGCAACACAAAGTTACATATCTGTAAGTCTCAGCAATACAAAGTTACATATCTGCAAGTCTTAGCAATACAAAGCTACATATCTGTAAGTCTTAGCAATACAAAGCTACATATCTGTAAATCGCAGCAATACAAAGCAACATATCTGGAAGTCTTAGCAATACAAAGCTACATATCTGTAAGTCGCAGCAATACAAAGCAACATATATGTAAGTTTCAGCAACACAAAGTTACATATCTGTAAGTCTCAGCAATACAAAGCTACATATCTGTAAGTCGCAGCAATACAAAGCAACATATATGTAAGTTTAAGCAATACAAAGTTACATATCTGTCAGTCTCAACAATACAAAGTTACATATCTGTTAGTCTCAGTAACACAAAGCTTCATATATGTAATTCTCAGCAGTACAAAGCTACATATCTGTAAGTCACAGCAATGCAAAAGTACATAGCTGTAAGTCTTAACAACACAAAGTTATATATCTGTTAGTCTTAACAATACAAAGTTACATATCTGTAGGTCTCAGCAACAGAAAGCTACATATTTGTAAGTCTCAGCAATACAAAACTACATATCTGTAAGTCTCAGCATCACAAGTTACACATTTGTAAGTCACAGCAATGCAAAGTTACATTTCTGTAAGTTTCAGCAATACAAAGCTACATAAACATATCTGTAAATCCCAGCAATACAAAGTTACATATCTGTAAGTCTCAGCAATGCAAAGCTACATAGCTGTAAGTCTTAACAGCACAAAATTATATATCTGTTAGTCTTAACAACACAAAGTTACATATCTGTAGGTCTCAGCAACACAAAGTTATATAACTTTAATATCAGCAATACAAAGTCTGCAATTTTTTTGTTGCATAAAAGCAAATATTTTAAATTCAGTACATTGTTGCTTGATTTCAGTTTTGTACTTGTATAATAACATATATAACATATAATTTTATAAAGATGAAGGAGGAAAAGAAAAAGTCATCTGTGAGTAGACAAATGTTGTGTTTATATCAAATGTAATATCAAACTGCACTGCTTTACTACACAATGGCCTGTCCATATCTTCAATGTTCTTTTAAATTATTTTTTTCTTTTTCTTGATAAAAAATTCAGGTAAGATAAAGTTCTTGATTTTTTTTTTGATGTAGACTTCAGTCTCCATATTTGAGATAAGTTCAGGTTATCAGATTATAACATTTAACTTCCATTTAGACATATAATTATACCATCAAGGTATTGGAACTTTCCGTCAGACATATAATTATACCATCAAGGTATGGGAACTTCCAGTCAGACATCTAATGATGCCATCAAGGTATGGGAACTTCCCGTTAGACATATAATTACACCTTCAAGTTGGGAACTTCCAGTCAGACATATAATTATACCATCAAGGTATGGGAACTTCCAGTCAGACATATAATTGTACCATCAAGGTGGGAACTTCCAGTCAGACATATAATTATACCTTCAAGTTGGGAACTTCCAGTCAGACATATAATTGTACCATCAAGGTATGGGAACTTCCAGTCAGACATATAATTATACCTTCAAGTTGGGAACTTCCAGTCAGACATTTAATTGTACCATCAAGGTATGGGAACTTCCAGTCAGACATATAATTATACCATCAAGGTATGGGAACTTCCAGTCAGACATATAATTATACCATCAAGGGGGAACTTTCAGTCAGAGATATAATTATACCATCAAGGTATGGGAACTTCCAGTCAGACATATAATTGTACCATCAAGGTTGGAACTTCCAGTCAGACATATAATTAGGAGAAACTTTTGTGATATATTTTCTATTACTTTATTTCTGTAGATTATTTATTTTCATAAAATTGCAAGTACAAATGTCTGTATTTTTGATAATTTTTTAATGTATGTATACATAATATACATGTATTTAACTTCATTTAACTTGTATGAGATATTTAAAAGCATTTATAAGCTAAGGCTTTTTAAAGAATTTAAAATTAGTTATATATAAAAAAATTTTCTTCTAATTGTGTTTTACTCCATATTTGTATTTAGTTTTTATTCTTAGCTTATTTTTTTTTAATTTCTGTGTTTATACTTAGCTGCTTTGGTTATATTTTTACCAATAAAATTTATCTTTAATGTCTAAAAGACATATTTACTGATATTAAATAAGACAAGGTGAGTGGGTGGAGTGGAGATTTTTCCAATTATATTGAGGATTATGATGTTCAGTTCTAAAAAGGTTCAGACAATGAGTGCCTGTCAAACAAAATGACAAATATTCTAACTCTAGGATCTGTCAGATTAGTTCTCAATCCTAGGTTCAAAAAGGCACTGTATTAAGAGTGCACTTTAGACCACACATTTCACCACCTTTGATGAGGTCATTTACTATAAACATGTATTGAATGACAGAACCTAACTCAAGAGGTGGTCTGTTCTAACAGACAAGGAGGTCAATATTTATCACAGGACAAGTAACTATTTTCAGAAACCTCTCTGGTTAAATAATTATTTGTAAATTGATTAAAATTAATGGTTCAACTTGTCATATCTTAAAACCACTCAAAGATCAAGGTTTTAGAGTTTTAGCATGAACTAGATTTGCAGACGAGTTAAACTATTCTTACAACTGTTGTTTATGTCCCTTACCACACTATCCTAGCTCAGCATAATTAGCATACAGCACTAAAAGATATGTGTTAAAAGAATAGTTCAATTCACATGTAGAAAAGAGTTAAATACTATTTCATGTATCAAACTCTTTATGGTACATAAATTACAAAACTAAGTGATTGTTCCCTTTCTTAATGAAAATACTACTGTAAATTGGAAAATTTTTGCATTTTTTTTCATGGCATAAATTCACAAAAGTAACATGACACAATAAAAAAAAACTTTCATGAAATATTTTATGATTTTTTTTTTCACTTGTATTTGCACTGACCATCATCTAGCAATGCCAAAATAAAAATACATAAATATTTTTAAATGCCAATAGTGTTGAAATTTAACTGATGTGAAAATTTCCTAATTTACAGTATATGTGTCAAGTTTACAATACATCAATAAACATTTTAAAAATGTTAAAATTTTTGTATATTCATTGTAGAAACATAAAAATAGATATGGACATTAAGATGTATGTTATAATTGTCAGTGTTTGTAAGAATAAGAATAAGTGAACATAAAGCAATGAAGGGTTATTTTTGTTGATTTTTCCCGCCATCTTTAGTATGTAGCACATCCTGCTGCTTTACCCAGCAAGGCTGACACCAATCACACACTAAATCCAAACATTTAATAATACATAATTATAAACTAAATTTACATATTTAAAACACAAGGTCTTATCAGCAGAAGACTTCTGTTTTTCTGCTTGATGATTTTTTATGCATATGGATAATATAAGTACTACTTTGAATTCTAATAGTGATAGCATTGAATAGTTATAAAAGTAATTGATGTTGTTCATATTTACAAAATATCAATACATGTATTTGTTAAACATATGAGTGGGCATGCATTACAGAGGACACTTACAGTAGATGTGATTTAAACTTAGCAATATAAGCCAAAAAATGTACAAGTTCAATTAGGGAAAAATATTAATTCAGTCAAATTTAAGTTTAGCCTCTACTGTGTAATTTTTAGTTCAATAAATTACTTATATATAGCAAAAAGTTACATGACCACTTTGATACTGTTTTTAAAATTTCAAATCTATAACGTTTCTGTTGTTTAAGGTTTTTCCTTTTTCAGTACTCGTAAAACATCAGTTCAAAGAATTCAATTAATTTTTAAAAATATTCTTTCAAATAGCAGAGGAAAGTTTCTTAAAAATGTGCTTTACAGAATATGCCCCAAAACCATTATCATCTTTGATTTTATTGGAGATATAGTCAAGTCTTTAATATGGTACAGTGTTCACCATAATCTAACTAGATACCTCAGTCTTTGCAGTCTTAGCAATTTTATGAAGGACAAAATAAAATAAAGTATAATGTTTTCTGAACACAGCTTCATAATAAACTGCTGGCAACACAATAATCATGTGAATCAGTACACAATCACAGACTGTATGTGACAAACAGCTGAATGTAAAGAGACAATCAGACAATTCCTGAAAGATAATAACTAAAACTCATGATGGATTTGTGGGATTTTTTTGTAGTTGTTTAATGATTTATTTTTTAGAATTTGTTAAGTGTGTATTGCCTTAATGTACATGTATATTATTCTAAAGACTGGTGTGTTACCAGTGTGTTATACATGTATAATAATATTTACTGATTTGTTTATATGTTATAGGATGTGGAAAAAGAGTTGGAATTACAAATAGGAATGAAACAAGAGATGGAAATGGCTCTAAGGATATTGGAAAAAGATATCCATGAAAAACAAGATACAATGATATCACTACGGAAACAACTAGATGAAATTAAAGGAATCAACCTGGAAATGTATCAGAAATTACAGGTAAATTTGGTCAACAGCCATCACTAGCCACCCTTTCATAATGCCATCATATCTGCAATGAAAATGGGTCAGAAAGAAAGTCTTTGAAGAGAGAGACATCATTATTCTATCATATAAGATGGCCTCTAATAAGTGGAGTGGAGTAACGGTGATTTATGCCACAGTTAAGATTCTTTCTCTTGTATCAAGACAGTTTGTTCTTGAATGGTAGAAGAAACTGGAGTGCCCAAAAAACACCAACCATGGCCACATGAACTGACAAAGTTTTTTGGACCTTCCGAGAACGATTCAAGCCTAGACAGTAATTCCTCTATCCACTGACCCAGTCTGTATAATGTAATCATTAGCTTACAGTATTAATATATGACATCGTTTGTCAGTGTACTGGCACTTACAAAATTAAATTGTCATTAGTGTCCACTAGTGTAAGTATATTGAAATAAACCCTGCATCACATGGACATGTGTTTAGAGTAAGTCTTGAAATTAGTACAGTGTGATTAATAAATTAGTACCATTCATCATTAGGTTCTATGACTATGGTAAGAGTAAACCTGTTTTCTGATACTGATATGATTATGTACTAATGTAGAGTTTTGTTTTAGGGTACTTAACATTGTTATAACACATCAGTTAATACTTCATTATATTTTATTGGTACGTGGTTGCATCATTGTCTCTGGAAAGTAAACAAATGACAAGAGTTATCTCCCATTCTATATGTATAATGCTTTTTGATACTTGATGGTAAATATTATGTTGAAATCTTTTTTCATTTAATGGATAAGTTATATCTCTTATTATAGTACATGTAAATTTGTAATTATGTGTATATTCTATAAGGATAAAGAATCTTGGAATATCAAATTTCAAAATGAGAAACACTATACAAAATTAAAACAGCCACATTTAATATTGTTTAGGGATTTAAAAGAATCATCCTGTTTGTTCATACTTGCTCAGACTGAACTTAAATGATCTTGAAAATCAGGATTATAAACAATCTTTTGCTGGCTTTACTTGGTATATCTGTATTTAATCTATTATGAGGTATTTTAAACACTATCAAATGATCACAATCCTGTATTCATTTAACATTATCAAATAATCACAATCCTGTATTCATTTAACATTATCAAATGATCACAATCCTGTATTTATTTAACATTATCAAATGATCACAATCCTGTATTTATTTAACATTATCAAATGATCACAATCCTGTATTCATTTAACATTATCAAATGATCACAATCCTGTATTCATTTAACATTATCAAATGATCACAATCCTGTATTCATTTAACATTATCAAATGATCACAATCCTGTATTTATTTAACATTATCAAATGATCACAATCCTGTATTTATTTAACATTATCAAATGATCACAATCCTGTATTCATTTAACATTATCAAATGATCACAATCCTGTATTCATTTAACATTATCAAATGATCACAATCCTGTATTAAACATTATCAAATGATCACAATCCCGTATTCATTTAATATTATCAAATGATCACAATCCTGTATTCATTTAACATTATCAAATGATCACAATCCTGTATTTAACATTATCAAATGATCACAATCCTGTATTTAACATTATCAAATGATCACAATCCTGTATTTAACATTATCAAATGATCACAATCCTGTACTTAACATTATCAAATGATCACAATCCTGTATTTAACATTATCAAATGATCACAATCCTGTATTTAACATTATCAAATGATCACAATCCTGTATTTAACATTATCAAATGATCACAATCCTGTATTTAACATTATCAAATGATCACAATCCTGTATTTAACATTATCAAATGATCACAATCCTGTATTTAACATTATCAAATGATCACAATCCTGTATTTAACATTATCAAATGATCACAATCCTGTATTCATTTAACATTATCAAATGATCACAATCCTGTATTTAACATTATCAAATGATCACAATCCTGTATTTAACATTATCAAATGATCACAATCCTGTATTTAACATTATCAAATGATCACAATCCTGTATTTAACATTATCAAATGATCACAATCCTGTATTCATTTAACATTATCAAATGATCACAATCCTGTATTCATTTAACATTATCAAATGATCACAATCCTGTATTTAACATTATCAAATGATCACAATCCTGTATTCATTTAACATTATCAAATGATCACAATCCTGTATTCATTTAACATTATCAAATGATCACAATCCTGTATTCATTAAAGGTAAGACACTTAGATGAACTTATCTTATTTATGCAATGTTTTCAAAATAATTGGTCAATTTTAGCTTAACGGGCTTATGTGGTGTTAGCTAGCCGAGCTTATAGTATGGTGAAGCATGTGTTAGGTGTCTTTAAGGTCATAAACTTTAATCTTTTCTTAAACCACAAGGCCTATTTGAATCATATTTGGTGAAGAATATCCTTGAATGATTTTAATTAAAATCGGTGTCTGACATGAAAGTCTAAAAGCGAAGATAACTATAGTTTACTATGAATAAAAAATAACAGATAAATAACCATTTTAGATTTACTTATGAACCAATGTAATTCAAATTTGAAATTTAGAAAGAAGATTTTTTGGCCATTTTGCAAATGTTAAAAAGTATAGTTTATTTTTTAGAGAAATTTTTGTTGACCAATTTTTTACAGATAATGCAAATAAGTTGTTGTTTGTAAGCCAATTCTTAAAGCCATTTTTCTCCACCTTTTTGTTGAGCCTGGCATTATCAAATGATCACAATCCTGTATTCATTTAACATTATCAAATGATCACAATCCTGTATTCATTTAACATTATCAAATGATCACAATCCTGTATTCATTAAAGGTAAGACACTTAGATGAACTTATCTTATTTATGCAATGTTTTCAAAATAATTGGTCAATTTTAGCTTAACGGGCTTATGTGGTGTTAGCTAGCCGAGCTTATAGTATGGTGAAGCATGTGTTAGGTGTCTTTAAGGTCATAAACTTTAATCTTTTCTTAAACCACAAGGCCTATTTGAATCATATTTGGTGAAGAATATCCTTGAATGATTTTAATTAAAATCGGTGTCTGACATGAAAGTCTAAAAGCGAAGATAACTATAGTTTACTATGAATAAAAAATAACAGATAAATAACC
The DNA here is from genome assembly GCA_029721355.1 of Tegillarca granosa. NCBI lineage: Eukaryota > Metazoa > Mollusca > Bivalvia > Arcoida > Arcidae > Tegillarca > Tegillarca granosa. The sequence continues at coordinate 2,140,367 of CM056594.1, read as the reverse complement.
ATTTTAGATTTACTTATGAACCAATGTAATTCAAATTTGAAATTTAGAAAGAAGATTTTTTGGCCATTTTGCAAATGTTAAAAAGTATAGTTTATTTTTTAGAGAAATTTTTGTTGACCCATTTTTTACAGATAATGCAAATAAGTTGTTGTTTGTAAGCCAATTCTTAAAGCCATTTTTCTCCACCTTTTTGTTGAGCCTGGCATTGCCAAAAGGCGAGATTTAGGTGTTTCTTTTCTGTTATCATCCTAGACAATGTGTCAAAATGTAAAAGTTTATGTTAAAGTAATGAATTTTCTACTCAATCAAAAACTAACCAGGCGAGACATTTATATCCATGGAATTCTGGTTGTTGATGGAAATGAAAAAATTGTTGCTGTCTCGGCTGTTAAAAAATACAAGATAGCCACCATAATACTACAAATTTTGAACACTGTTTGAAGGACCATAGAAAGTAGATGTGTAACCATTTAAAAAATGTAACTGGTTTTTCTGAAATTTTCTGTTGAACTATTTTTCACAGAGTTTACTAATTAAGTATTAATTTAATCCAAACTTTTAAACCTTTCTCTCTAGTTGTGCAGTGAGAGTGGTTAGTTTGTTATGTGGGCGATCTTTAATGATTCTCGATAAATATTAAGCTTATCTAACTATGTGAGCTATTGTGAAGAGTCTTTGCCTGTTGTGCACCATGCTTCAACTTAAAACAATGAGGCTACATTTTGCCCATTCTTCTTATATAGGCTGCTAGGTCAGAAACAATCTTGTTTATATCAAAATTTGTAACTAGTTTTCATCACACTTGCAAAGAATGAGCCTTTTTAGGTAAGCTAAGTTAAATCTTGAGTCTTAAAATAGATTGCAAAATTAAATCATAGAAAAACCTTGTTAATTCACAAGAGACCAAAATATTGTTTAATCTTCTCCAAATTGCCCAAAATGATCTTTATGACAAATAATAGAACAATGCATATATTGGTCAAGTGAATTAAACAGCAGGTCACTAGGCTGATTCATAGAAAATCATTGTAAAGACGACTTTAGATACCTCATTTCTCCTATCTTCTTATTAGCCTCGTCAAAAGCTAGAACAGTTTTGTATATGGGTTGCATAAGAAAAATATGACTTTGTCATAGTATAGAAGGTTGATGTTAACACTCTAGTGGCCACATGTTTGGTCAGGCTTCTTTAAAAATCCCTAAAATGACCATATTAACAAAATATAGGTCAAAATTGTTTGTGGGTCATGTGGAATGTAAAAATTAGATCAGTAGATCAGATTATATAAAAGTCTTTTTATTGTTTAGAGGCAATATTTTACCAGTCTTTATCATACTTGCTCAGGTTGATTTAGGTCACATTTGGTAATAAAGTAGATAATTGTGTTAGAAGCAAAATGGATTGTCAGTCTTTATCAAACTTACCAGAGGTTATCTTCTTGACATATAAGCTAGGTGTTGCTTGCATATTGGTCATGTTAAAACAAAAAGTAGGTCATTAAATCAAATTATTGAAGAACTGTGTTAACCCTCTAAAACTTACATTTCTTGTTGATCTAAATGTAAAATTAGTAGATGCAGGGAATATCATAAAAAGGGTTTAAAGCAAAGATGAGTCTCTAACATGTCTTTATGCTTTTAACAAACATAGAAAGATAATACTAGTCATCAGACAGTGTTCATAGTCAGTCAGATATTCTCCTAACTTTATATATAACTGACTCTGTCTAGATACAAATTAAAACATTGTTTTTAGACTCATTTTAATCTCAGTTAAAGCTGCATTAAGTCTTCCCAGGAAAAACAATAAAACAGTGCTGATCTTGTTAATGATGTTCCTAATGAACAATGTTACATTTGGTTCAACGATAAAAGCTTAAAATAAATACAGAAATTACAGTATTTACCCAGTGAGATGAAGCCTAATTTTAGAACATGGTTCATCATAAAAAAACTGTGTCATTTAAACACAACTTACAAAATGGTGAAATACGATATATTAAACACAGAATTTATTAAATTTGTCATTTGCGACTTTGTAAGGGATAAATAACACCATTTTAAATACATTTGGATATGAATAACGGACAAATAAACAATTTGTCAGGATTCACCTTTGATTCAATGAAGTTCCCGTACATCCATGTGCATGCTCCAAGCAAAAAATAATCATCGTTAAACATTGACCAACCTGTTAGAGGATTCTGTTAATTTACAGTTAATAGGAATGAAATTTTAGAAAATGAATCTCACTGATCATGATTAGAAGCTATCTATTTTTAAAAAATACATTTTTAGAAAATCAAAAAAAATCAGAAAATTGAAAAACTTAATGCAGCTTTAATCTTTCATATATAAAAAAACTGAAAATCTAGGAAGTTTGTCTTGAGCCTGAGAGTTGGTGTTGAATGTGAAAGATTTGTATAGATAAAAATTTCCAGCTTTCTACCTTCATTGCTGTTGTTGATTTTCAATACTTCAAAGTTGAAAATTAAATCAAAAAGACACAGATCAATATTTGTTTGAAATTTATTCATTAGTAACTACCCTCAGATTAAAAAAAATGTTAAACCTTTATTAAATGAATTTTGAAATGTTTCCTGTTGCTACCATAATTCAGATGTTATTATAACATGTAAATTATTATGAAATTTAATGTTTCTGATCATAATTATCTGTGTTTGGTTTTTATCATCAAACTCTCATTTGTGTTATTTTAAGATATCTAATTTCTCCATCACAAATTTTCCATTTGTATTTGCTGTGTTCAGTCATTATGGTATTAAAACTGTCCTTATGGAAAAATATGAACAACCATTTAGTAATTAGCTGATGAAGTAATGTTCCTATCAGCAAGAAATAATGTAAAAACAGCGTTTAGTTCTCCTGTTACGTAATTATTCTTATTTTACTTTGTCCTTTGTTGTTACTTCTCTTCTGGAATAACAGCTGGTTTATTCTGAAAATAAAACAAAGTTTAATGCATTAAATATTTCACATGTAAAAAGATTCTGCAGGTGAAAAACAAACTACCGGTAGATAGTCAAGGTGGAATTTTTTGATAGAACAGAAAAGGTTTACAAATAAAACTTAAAATGCTACCAACACAAACTTTAATATGAAACAGTAAAAGAACATTTTTTATTCAGTAAAACCTTATATGGGGACTACCTCTACATTAAAGCTACCCGTCTCTACAAACACAACATGGATCAATTGTTCATAGCTTGATCACTTTAATCAAAAATAATCTTTTTTCTTTTCTTTATCTTTTCTTTCTTTTTTTCTTTCATTCTTTTTTTTTATTATTATTATTTTAAATTTTTGTTGACAAGATTTTAAGCCAACAAAATTTCATGAAATTGAAGCATAAGTTTTAAAAAAATTTTAAAAATAATACATTGATTTTTTGGATGTTTTGAATTTATGTTAACCATTGACAAAACTAATCAAGTTCCAAACAACTGGATCTTGGTTTCATTTTTCTGATATCTAATAGTTACTGATATAAGACATGTATAAACATAAGATTTACTGTACTGAGGCCCCATGAGTGGTCTTTATATACAGGTTTTGCTGTATTGAGGCCCCATGAGTGTCTTTATATACAGGTTTTGCTGTATTGAGGCCCCATGAGTGGTCTTTATATACAGGTTTTGCTGTATTGAGGCCCCATGAGTGTCTTTATATACAGGTTTTGCTGTATTGAGGCCCCATGAGTGGTCTTTATATACAGGTTTTGCTGTATTGAGGCCCCATGAGTGTCTTTATATACAGGTTTTGCTGTATTAAGGTCCCATGAGTGGTCTTTATATACAGGTTTTGCTGTATTGAGGCCCCATGAGTGTCTTTATATACAGGTTTTGCTGTATTGAGGCCCCATGAGTGGTCTTTATATACAGGTTTTGCTGTATTGAGGCCCCATGAGTGGTCTTTATATACAGGTTTTGCTGTATTAAGGTCCCATGAGTGGTCCTTATATACAGGTTTTTCTGTATTGAGGCCCCATGAGTGGTCTTTATATACAGGTTTTGCTGTATTAAGGCCGCATGGGTTGTCCTTATGTAAAGGATTTGCTGTACTAAGGTCCAAAAAATGGTCTTTATATACAGGTTATACTGTACTTATGTGGTCTTTATTGAATGTTTTAATTGAAAAAAAAAATAAGAGAAAGCAGTATTAACAAGTACATTTTTATGTTTCAATAGAACCAAAGGGATGGATAAGACATGATTACTTGTACATAAAAGATACATAAAACTGATTACTTACAACTTTATAAAAGTTAAATAAGGAAAGTGAAGTCGTTCAAATCTGATTTTAAGTCTGGAATGTGACTTCAGTTTCTACTTAATATTTCTCTAATACTTGAATTAAATCTTTGAAAAAATGTTTGTGTCAGTGTACAGTCTAACAAATGTTTAATGCCTATGTGTAAATATTAATTCTTTTGATTTTTTATTTATAATCTTATGTTTTTACTGAAAACACTACTCAGATTGTAATGCTAGTGAGTGTCTAAGTTGCCTTCTCCCCTTTAGTGCATTAAAGAGTTTACAGTGACTACATGGTCATTTCTCATAAACCAGTAATGGTATATTTTTTTTATTTTCCTTTGTTTGATTTACATTTTAACTTTTTATTTAGTTCAAAAAATTTTTTTCAAACAGAAAACTAAGATTAAAGAATGCAGAGGTTATGAATTACAAAGGATAATTATTGTCAGAATAATTTAAAATTTTTGGGATTTTTTCACATTTGACAAGTGTTTTAAAGCAGTGTTTCGAGAGATGTCAGAAAGAACATCAACATAACAAAGGGGTTATAACTGACTATAGTCACTAATGTACATTGGAAATTATTACCTGTATTAGGTCTATTATTTCACCAAAATGTGGACCACTACTACACCTTCTAAATCTTTCTATCTCGTCCTACAAAATTAATATTAAAAGTTGTAATTAAATCTGCAGAGAATGTGACATAACAAATGCATTTTACATTCTATAAAACTTTTCTATAAAACTGTGAACAACAGGCATTATAACTCAATCATAATACATACAGACTCCTTATAGTTGCCAGAAATTGGTGAAGAATTTAAATTCAGACAGACAGTTACTTCTCATTTTGATATAGACATTTTTGTTTACAATTTTAAGGAGCCATGTTTTACCTAACATCATCATTATAGGACTACAAAGATACAACAGAAAAATTTATACCAGAAATTATTTCTATGTAAACATTATAACTATAGGATCATTAATATTTGTAGGGTTAAAATTTCATGGTTTTGTAGTTTTAAAAAATTTTGTTGGGAGAAAATTTTGTTAATTGAGTTTTGTTAAATTAATCCCATTGGGGGTCTTGGTGATTAAAATTTTCACTGACATAAAATTTTAGGGTTTTCACTAATCCTGTCCCATGAAAATATGAAAATTTAATCCCTAACAGATATTTGTGATTTTACAAAATATCTTGAATTTAGATCAATTTTGTCTATTGTCATGACTTTGTTTAACATTGCAATTGTTTTTCAAGTTAAAGCTTAAGTCATTTTAAAGAAAACTGTTGGCTTTGTTCAGGTTCTTTGGTCCATTGTTATTCTACATAATACATTATTGATCTTGTCACAATAATTGTTCATTCTTCCCTGTGATTAACTGGCTCAAAATGTTGGAGTTTGTTTGAGGACCATGAGTAGAAATATAACATTATATCATTTTATAACATGGATTGAAACACAATGAAGTTTACCCTTAACCTCAGATTAATAAGAAAAAAAAAACAACTAAATACTGTATTATCTTATCATCAGCTTAATAGTTCTGAAATGACTTTTGTTCAAATTGTTGATTTTGATGAAAATCAATTTTGTAATTTAAGTTGATATTGATTACACCAAGACAAATAGATGTTGTAAATTTAATGATTGATAGCTTAATCAATATGGCCCACAAGACTTTATTCCCATGTAAAGGACTCTAGCTATTATCAAGTTTACAATCAGTTATATGATTGGTGATGTATCAGTTGAATGATGGTTGATGAATTGGTTTTATATTGGATTATGAACCATCTGTATGATGGATGATGAATCAAGTGTATAATGGGTGATAGATTTGTTGTATGATTGGTGATGAATCAGTTGTATGATGAATGATGAATCAGCTGTATGATGAGTGATTAATCAAGTGTATAATAAATGATGAATTGGTTATATGATGGGTGATGAATCAGTTGTATGGTTGGTGATGAATGAAATGTATGAAATATATGTTGAATTAAATGTATAATGGATGATGAATTAAGTGTATGTGAATTAATTAATTACTACTAGACAGAAATATGTCTCTGACCTAGCAACTACTAGACTGAAATCTGTCTCTGACCAGCAATGTTTGATGAATCACTTGTTTGCTAAGTGGAGATTCAGCTATGTGATGAATGTTCAGTTGTATGAATTATGGGTGATTAATGGGTTATGAATTGGTTGTAGTAAAGATGGAAGATGAATCAATAGTGTGATGGGTGATGAAGTACATTGTCTGATTGTATTGTCAAACTGCACTATGAATGTCAGGATATGGAACCGGATTCAAGTGATTTTAAAAGAAGTACCTTAGAGAGAAAACGTATTTTATAAGAGAAGATAATGGCCATTCTTGTCAGATAATAAGCCTGCTTTTGTCACATAATGGGTTAGAATTCATGACCAACCATTTACTCTATGTTATTTGTATATGTAATAGATATTATGTTAGGTTTAAAATTGTTTTGCACCACAGCAGCAATTTTTCAAAATATTGGCAAATTTTAACAATTAAGGTCACTACATTCCAAAATTGTTCAGGAAATATTGTTACTCAACAATATTTGGAATAAACATAGCACAGCTGATAGTCTCTGGATTAGCAGGTCTTTGGTTTTTCGATATTACACTTCTATCTGCATTTAGTTACAGGTTTTAGTTTTTGAGAGTAGGTTTACTTATTTCCCCTTTATTTCAGTTTCATATTATTCCATTGCTAAAGATAATTCTGATATTAGCAAAAGTCGGCAAATTATTTATTTTATCTCTTAAACAGAACTAACAAATTTTTTGGATAGTTTCACTATAAGGTATAATTTGCTAGAAATGTTTCTATTTTAAATAATTTTTTAAAAATTATAAAATTTTTAATTACAATGAAAATTAAAAATTGTTAAAGTACTTCTAGTCTGGCAAAAGGTTTAGTAAAATAATTTTCTTTGTATATTTTTAATTAAAAATTTCATGAATTTTTTGACAAGCATTTTATGATTTTAAAAAATAATATGTTCTTAATTGTAAGATTTAGATATATAATAATACAATATATTTCAGACCCAAAATTTTAGAGTTTAAGCATGTCCTTTGTCTAGATTATTAGAAATAATGACAATGAAGCTTCAGTAATTCCAAGTGCATCAGTCTAAGCTGTTACGTAAGAAAAAATCAACAACTTCAATAATTGTAGGTAGGGATGTCAGATTTTACTATTCTTGTATCCTCATTAAGAACAAAAATAAGATTTATTTGATTACCTATGTGTATTGAATACTTATTTTATGTAACAAATGATATATAATAAAAACTACTTGCCTCTATTATTCGTATAACAAGGTTTTTGATGTGAGGGCGGAATTCACACATTTGTTGTGAACGTTTTCCAGGTTCCCATCCATTGCTGAAGTGATAATTCTGAGCTACAGTAATGTATATAAGTGACAATGATAACAGAAGGTAGAAACTTTGTTTGGTAGCTTTCATACTGGAAGTCAACTGAAAGAAACACCAAAAAATGTAGATGAAAAACTTATCAATAACCATAGCAACTATAGGATCACAAAATAAAACACATTTAACTAGTTATGGTTTAGATATAAAGCCTCATTTAATAACAGATTTTTTTTTTATAAGAAAAGCATTAAAATTTAAATGTATGTCACACTTAGGGCTATCATATTTTGTATTACATTCTGTTTTCACAATCACTCACTAAATGATCACAGTTTATAGGTTTAAATCCTACAGTGGCAGATCCTAGTGTGAGAAAGATTGTCAGTTTGCTTGCCAAAGGTCAGTGGTTTTCTTTAGGCACTCCAGTTTCCTCTACCATTCCTGAACTAAAAAACCTCAGTGTTAACGAAATGATGTAGAATTGGGCATAAAACACCATTCCAATCCATTTTGTTTTCAATTACGCGTGTGTGTGTGTGTGTGTGTGTGTGTGTGTGTGTGTGTGTGTGTGTGTGTGTGTGTGTGTGTGTCCATCTGTTCCCAGATAATTATCAGATAATAATAACTTGAGGACAGATCAAAGGTTTCTGTTTGAAAGATTTGAAATAATGTATAGTACATGTACTATAAAGTTCAGGTAAAGTTCAACAAATTCCATTTATATATACACTGTATATATAATTTTTTTTAACTAAATTTAAAAAAAATAGCAGGAAAGAAATGTTAAAAATTTTGAAAATACAAATCTAGTATTATTTTACAGCATTGCAGGGTTTGATGTTTAAATTCTTGTTTGATGCCCTAACTTTGAAATACTGTAATACCGTAATTTTAAATGAAACTGTTAAGTTTGTGTTTATTAAACTTAACAACAATTTTTGAATTACTTTTGAAAATCAGAACAAACACTTTACAAAAATCATTATATAGAAAAGAATTGAAAAAAATTAAAAAATAACAAAACCTCCAAAATGGATAAATAGACAAGTAAATATTATAATAAAAACAGTTAATAGTTACAAAAATTGAAATTTTATTTTGCCCCTTAAATTAATTAAAAATTAGAATAACATTAGATATTTATTCTGTTCTTTAATTGTACAATAATCATGATGAGAGAAAAAAATGAGGTCTTTTTTTTAAATTCTTTGAATAAAATACTGAAATGTATCTCTTAGTAAAATTTTGACATAAGTTATATATTATGATAAAATTAAATATAATTTGATATTAGTAGTATATTAATAAAGATTTGCCTACCTTGAAAATTTGTTCTGAGTGAAATTCCAATTCTCCTTCTCTGATTAAAATCTTATCTGTGATTAGAATTAAAACTTTTGGTTTCTTTTATATAACCAGGGGTGTTTGTATCATATATTATTCATAATTATTTTCCACCTGCTTAAAACATTGATGAATGTTAATGGGAAATAAAGAAAGTTTTAATACAACCCTTGGCAGTGTTACAACTTTAGTAATCATTAGAACCCATCCATTCATCCATCAATGATCAATATTTATAGTTATTTAATACTTATATCAGTTAATATGGAGGATGATTGTGATTTATAAAATGTCTAACCAATGGGAAGACAAGAAAAAAAACCCTGATACATGAACTTTACAAGATTGATGTAAGTCATTAAGTATGTTTTTTTTTCTTACTTAAATTAATGAAAAAAAAAAATTAAAAACCCAGACTTTACAAAATAGAAAAGTTTTACTCTTAAAATTTTAACATAAATCTGTGTGAGTAGCAAGATACTAAAATACAACTTTCCTTAATATTTGATTTTAAGATAATTTGCTTTGGATATAAAACTAGTATAAAACACTGACACAGATAGTCATTGGTGCTTTGTGAACAGTGTTTGACTACACCATTGGCACACATATTGTAATGATGTGGTTGTGAGCAAGACTATTTGACTAAAATTTTCCAACAGCTTGTGATGATGCTTCTGTGAGCAACACTGTTTGACTACAATAATTTCAAACAGTTCATAATGATGCTTTTGTAGGCAACACTCTTTGATTACACCATTGGCACACAACTTGTGATGATGCTTTTGTGAGCAAGTCTGTTTGACTACAATCATTCACCCAGTTTGTGAGAGGATGCTTTTGTAGGCAACACTGTGTGTTTACACCATTGACACACAGCTTGAGCATCGTTTACACACAGATGTACTAATGCTTTTGTAGGCAACACTGTTTGATTACACCGTTGGTACACAACTTGTGATGATGCTTTTGTAAACAAGACTTTGACATCACCATTGACTCATAAATTGCAATGTATGTATTTTAAATAACACTGTTTGATATCATCATTGGCTCACAGATTGTAATAATGCTTTTGTGAAAAACACTTAGACAACATCATTAGCTCAGGTTGTAATGTTGGCTTTTTGAACAGAACTGTTTGGCATCATTATTGACTCACAAATTGTAATACGACACTGTTTGACAACATCATTGGCCATTGGCTTACATATTGAAATGGTGCTTAAGTAAACAACACTGTTTGACCAAAACATGGACACAGATTGTTTATTTTTGTTTTTTTGAACAACACTGTTTGACTTAGACCATTGACACTCAGATTGTAATAGTGTTTTTAATAACAACACTTTGACAACATCATTTGTTCAAATATTGTAATGATTCTTTTTTTCAACAACATCATTTGTTCAAATATTGTAATGATTCTTTTTGTGAACAACACTGTATTACTACACAATTAACATATAGATTTTATGATGCTTTTGTAAACAACACTGTTTGACATCATCCTTGACACAGAATGTATTGGTGCTCATGTGAACAACACTGTTTAACCACACCAGTGACTTATAGATTGTAATATTACATATTTAAACAACACTGTTTGACCAAAACCATTGACATTTAGATTGTAATAATGCATATGTGAACAACACTGTTTAAATAAAATCATTGAATAAAGATCATAATATTGCATATTTGAACAACACTGTTTGATCAAAACCAATGACATATAGATTGTAATATTGCATATTTTAACAACAATGTTTGACCACACTATTGATATACTGTAAACCATTAAAATTTAGGGGCAGTTTCATCTAAGGGCAATTGGCAGAAGAATTCAACCACTAAAATAATACTGTCGCTAAGATTTTACAACATTAATGGGCAAATACTACAGTCCTCCGAAACGGCCGTCTGTGAAGATGTTTATAGCTATTTTTGTTGAATATAATACCTCTCTCCTTCATATGATTTTGTTGATGATAACAGGAAAATTTTGATTTTTTAATCACTTTTTATCAGTGAGAAGCTATATCGATCTACACATGCATAAAAATCAACAATAACTTTAAACTATCAGTCCAAAGACTCCATTTCAGTTTCAGCTAAAAAAGAAAAATATGCGCACGCACATAAAATTAAAATTGATAAAATCCATATTAAATCACGATAAATCCTAAAAATCAGTAAATTCACAATAAAATAGATTGAAAAAGCACTAAAAATCCACAAACTTAAAAAAAATTTAAAAAATTAAAAAAAAATAATAAAATAAAATAAAAATAAAATAAAAAATAATAAAAAATCAGTGTTTTATACTTATAAACAATGGGGACTCTGGGGGTTTTCTCTGGACAAACCGCCACATTTATACGTTGACATGTACAGAATGACAGAGTAAATGTATGGCTTCATTTACTTAATTATTACTACTCAACACCTGTTCACAGGCATGTATATAAAGTAATATTCATAGTACATGTATCTATATATACAGATAGCTTAATTAAGATTATTATATAGTCGGATACAGGTGTAAATTTTGGGTTCCAAACAGGTCACTAAAATTAAACTGCACTAATACAACTGGCATTTTGAAATTGCTAAAATTTCTACGCGCGATATAAAGCAGTTTACAGTACAGCTTTTTTATCATCATAATTTGACTACTTTATTGACAAAGAGCTTGTGATACCGGGTTTTTTTTTTTAAAGAACACTGATTTACCACATCATTGACAGACATCTTGTATTTAATGCCTTTATAAACAACACAACAATTTTGATTCGTTAATTTATAATAATCATGTAGCTGTTACAGGTAATCTGAAACATTACAAGTCAAGGTCGTCTAAAACCTTACAGGTCAAGGTCACTTAAACTTTACAGATCATCTGAAACATGACCAGCAACTACTAGACTGGAATCTGCCTCTGATCAGCAACTTCTAGACAGAAATCTGTCTCTAACCAGCAACTACTAGACAGAAATCTGTCTCTAACCAGCAACTACTAGACAGAAATCTGTCTCTGATCAGCAACTACTAGACAGAAATCTGTGTCTAACCAGCAACTACTAGACAGAAATCTGTCTCTGATCAGCAACTACTACACAGAAATCTGTCTCTAACCAGCAACTTCTAGACAGAAAGCTGTCTCTGATCAGCAACTACTAGACTGAAATCTGTCTCTGATCAGCAACTACTAGACTGAAATCTGTGTCTAACCAGCAACTACTAGACAGAAATCTGTCTCTGATCAGCAACTACTACACAGAAATCTGTCTCTGATCAGCAACTTCTAGACTGAAATCTGTCTCTAACCAGCAACTACTAGACAGAAATCTGTCTCTAACCAGCAACTACTAGACAGAAATCTGTCCTCTGATCAGCAACTACTAGACAGAAATCTGTGTCTAACCAGCAACTACTAGACTGAAATCTGTGTCTAACCAGCAACTACTACACAGAAATCTGTCTCTAACCAGCAACTTCTAGACAGAAATCTGTCTCTGATCAGCAACTACTAGACTGAAATCTGTCTCTGATCAGCAACTACTAGACTGAAATCTGTGTCTAACCAGCAACTACTACACAGAAATCTGTCTCTGATCAGCAACTACTAGACTGAAATCTGTGTCTAACCAGCAACTACTAGACAGAAATCTGTCTCTAACCAGCAACTACTAGACAGAAATCTGTCTCTGATCAGCAACTACTAGACAGAAATCTGTCTCTAACCAGCAACTACTAGACAGAAATATGTCTCTAACCAGCAACTACTAGACAGAAATCTGTCTCTGATCAGCAGCTACTAGTTTGACTGAAATCTGTCTCTGACCAGCAACTACTAGACAAAAATCTGTCTCTGAACATTAAAAAATTTCAGAGAACAAGGATTTTTCCATTGTAGGCAATCCTTATATTCATATGAATACTTGGAAAATTTATATATAGACTTTGAATTTATTGGATAAAGATTTGAAGTATCAATAAAGGAAGATGTTATGTCAATAACATTTCTTAATTTTTGTTAACACCTGAAGCAAGTCTGGATCATAAATTTAATTTCCTTTGTTCTTTTCCTTAATGCGTTAAAGAAATAAAATGAATTTTCTGACTTAAAGATATGAAATTTAAAGCAAGTTACAACCAATCAATCATTGTACATAATACAGGATAGATTTGTCACTAGATCAGGGAGCACCTGCTGAAGTATGGTTTTATTGACAAGGCAGTACAGGACAGATCAATCAACTCTAGTAAATACTAATTAGTATTGGACAAATCAGATATATCAGCCCTTAACATAAGTCTTTAATGGTTTTGTTTTTGTATAACATGTACTCATATTGATCACCAAGCTCAAATGATGTCATTTTTCTGACTTTGGTTAATAGCTAATTAACCCATGTTACTATTTCAGTCATATGTTGTCGTCAATATTTCCAAAGAAAAGTTAGTAAGAAAATTTATTTTATGCTTAATTCCCTTTAGGTTAGTGTAGGAGAAGTGAATAAATTATTCTTGTTTCATTGTAAGTGTGAATGCTTTGTCTGCTAATGTATGCATAAAGCAACAAACTTCTGGTCTAAAACTGTTAAGACAACTGTACATATACTTTCTTTGTTTGATATTAAAACACCAAACCTTTCAATCTTATCCCAGGTTAACTTTACACCTAAACATACCATACATTTCCATCATATGATGTGTTCATATCACTTTGTTGTCTACTGAATTATTAGATTTATGTATCATTAGAGTGTGAATAGTCTGGTGGTGGTAAATCTGCAGAGTAAAAAGCTAGTCCACTTTTTAACAAGATATTATATACAATCTAGAAGTACATAGTCACATATTTTTTAACTGGGTTCTTCTTGTACTTATCCAATGTGCTGCCTATTTCTTTGTTTATGTACAGTTTGTCAAAATACATAAAAACCAAGGTATAGTAAAACAATATTTTAGTAAGAGACATTGTCACAGTCACATTTTACAACTATATCTATTTTTAGTAAGAGACATTGTCACAGTCACATTTTACAACTATATCTATTTTTAGTAAGAGACATTGTCACAGTCACATTTTACAAACTATATCTATTTTTAGTAAGAGACATTGTCACAGTCACATTTTACAACTATATTTATTTTTAGTAAGAGACATTGTCACAGTTACATTTTACAACTATATCTATTTTTAGTAAGAGACATTGTCACAGTCACATTTTACAACTATATCTATTTTTAGTAAGAGACACTGTCACAGTCACATTTTACAACTATATCTATTTTTAGTAAGAGACATTGTCACAGTCACATTTTACAACTATATTTATTTTTAGTAAGAGACATTGTCACAGTCACATTTTACAACTATATCTATTTTTAGTAAGAGACATTGTCACAGTCACATTTTACAACTATATTTATTTTTAGTAAGAGACATTGTCACAGTCACATTTTACAACTATATCTATTTTAGTAAGAGACATTGTCACAGTCACATTTTACAACTATATCTATTTTTAGTAAGAGACATTGTCACAGTCACATTTTACAACTATATCTATTTTTAGTAAGAGACATTGTCACAGTCACATTTTACAACTATATTTATTTTTAGTAAGAGACATTGTCACAGTCACATTTTACAACTATATCTATTTTTAGTAAGAGACATTGTCACAGTCACATTTTACAACTATATCTATTTTTTAGTAAGAGACACTGTCACAGTCACATTTTACAACTATATCTATTTTTAGTAAGAGACATTGTCACAGTCACATTTTACAACTATATTTATTTTTAGTAAGAGACATTGTCACAGTCACATTTTACAACTATATTTGTTTTTAGTAAGAGACATTGTCACAGTCACATTTTACAACTATATTTATTTTAGTAAGAGACATTGTCACAGTCACATTTTACAACTATATTTATTTTTAGTAAGAGACATTGTCACAGTCACATTTTACAACTATATCTATTTTTAGTAAGAGACATTGTCCACAGTCACATTTTACAACTATATCTATTTTTAGTAAGAGACATTGTCACAGTCACATTTTACAACTATATTTATTTTGAGTAAGAGACAATTGTCAACAGTCACATTTTACAACTATATTATTTTAGTAAGAGACAATTGTCACAGTCACAGTTTTATTACAACTAGATTTATTTTAGTAAGAGAATTGTCACAGTCCACATTTTAACAACTATATCTTATTTTTAGTAAGAGACATTGTCCACAGTTACATTTTACAACTACTATTTAATTTTTAGTAAGTACATTGCCACAGTCACATTTTAGCAACTTGTTTATTTTTTAGTAGAGAATGTCACAGTTACCATTTTACAACTATATCTATTTTTGTACGAGACAATTGTCACAGTTACATTTTACAACTATATTTATTTTTAGTAAGAGACATTGTCCACAGTCACATTTTACAACTATGTTTATTTTTAGTAAAAGACATTGCCACAGTCACATGCACATTTTACACTATATCTATTTTTTAGTAAGAGACATTGTCAAAGTTACATTTTAGCAAGCTATATTTATTTATTAGTAAGAGACATGGTCACAGTACAATTTTACAACTATATCTATTTTTAGTAAGAGACATTGTCACAGTTACATTTACAAACTATATTTATTTTTAGTAAGAGACATTGTCACAGTCACATTTTACAACTATATTTATTTTTAGTAAGAGACATGTCCACAGTCACATTTTACAACTATATTTATTTTTAGTAAGAGACATTGTCCACAGATCACATTTTACAACTATATTTATTTTTAGTAAGAAGACATTGTCCACAGTCACATTTACAAACTCATATTTATTTTTAGTAAGAGACATTGTCACAGTCACATTTTACAACTCTATTTATTTTTAGTAAGAGACATTGTCACAGTCACATTTTACAACTATATTTATTTTAGTAAGGAGACATTGTCCACAGTCACATTTACAACTATATCTATTTTTAGTAAAGAGACATTGTCACAGTCACATTTTACAAACTATATTTATTTTAGTAAGAGACATTGTCACAGTCACTATTTTACAACTATATCTATTTTTTAGTAAGAGACATTGTCACAGTCACATTTTACAACTATATTTATTTTTAGTAAGAGACATTGTCACAGTACATTTTACAACTATATTTATTTTTAGTAAGAGACATTGTCACAGTCACATTTTACAACTATATTTATTTTTAGTAAGAGACATTGTCACAGTCACATTTTACAACTATATTTATTTTTAGTAAGAGACATTGTCACAGTCACATTTTACAACTATATTTATTTTTAGTAAGAGACATTGTCACAGTTACACTATATTTATTGTTAGTAAGAGACATTGTCACAGTACATTTTACAACTATTAGTTTTTAGTAAGAGACATTGTCACAGTTACATTTTACAACTATATTTATTTTTAGTAAGAGACATTGTCACAGTCACATTTTACAACTATTTTATTTTTAGTAAGAGACATTGTCACAGTCACATTTTACAACTATATTTATTTTTAGTAAGAGACATTGTCACAGTCACATTTTACAACTATATCTATTTTTAGTAAGAGACATTGTCACAGTTACATTTTACAACTATATTTATTTTTAGTAAGAGACATTGTCACAGTTACATTTTACAACTATATTTATTTTTAGTAAGAGACATTGTCACAGTCACATTTTACAACTATATCTATTTTTAGTAAGAGACATTGTCACAGTCACATTTTACAACTATGTTTATTTTTAGTAAGAGACATTGCCACAGTCACATTTTACAACTATATCTATTTTAGTAAGAGACATTGTCACAGTTACATTTTACAACTATATTTATTTTTAGTAAGAGACATTGCCACAGTCACATTTTACAACTATGTTTATTTTTAGTAAGAGACATTGTCACAGTTACATTTTACAACTATATCTATTTTTAGTAAGAGACATTGTCACAGTTACATTTTACAACTATATTTATTTTTAGTAAGAGACATTGTCACAGTCACATTTTACAACTATGTTTATTTTTAGTAAGAGACATTGCCACAGTCACATTTTACAACTATATCTATTTTTAGTAAGAGACATTGTCACAGTTACATTTTACAACTATATTTATTTTTAGTAAGAGACATTGTCACAGTCACATTTTACAACTATATTTATTTTTAGTAAGAGACATTGTCACAGTCACATTTTACAACTATATTTATTTTTAGTAAGAAACATTGTCACAGTCACATTTTACAACTATATTTATTTTTAGTAAGAGACATTGCCACAGTCACATTTTACAACTATATTTATTTTAGTAAGAGACATTGTCACAGTCACATTTTACAACTATATTTATTTTTAGTAAGAGACATTGTCACAGTCACATTTTACAACTATGTTTATTTTAGTAAGAGACATTGCCACAGTCACATTTTACAACTATATCTATTTTTAGTAAGAGACATTGTCACAGTTACATTTTACAACTATATTTATTTTTAGTAAGAGACATTGTCACAGTCACATTTTACAACTATATTTATTTTTAGTAAGAGACATTGTCACAGTCACATTTTACAACTATATTTATTTTTAGTAAGAAACATTGTCACAGTCACATTTTACAACTATATTTATTTTTAGTAAGAGACATTGTCACAGTCACTTTTTACAACTATATTTATTTTAGTAAGAGACATTGTCACAGTCACATTTTACAACTATATTTATTTTTAGTAAGAGACATTGTCACAGTCACATTTTACAACTATATCTATTTTTAGTAAGAGACATTGTCACAGTCACATTTTACAACTATATTTATTTTTAGTAAGAGACATTGCCACAGTCACATTTTACAACTATATCTATTTTAGTAAGAGACATTGTCACAGTCACATTTTACAACTATATTATTTTTTAGTAAGAGACATTGTCACAGTCACATTTTTACAACTATATTTATTTTTAGTAAGAGACATTGTCACAGTCACATTTTACAACTATATTTGTTTTTAGTAAGAGACATTGTCACAGTCACATTTTACAACTATATTTATTTTTAGTAAGAGACATTGTCACAGTCACATTTTACAACTATGTTTATTTTTAGTAAGAGACATTGTCACAGTCACATTTTACAACTATATTTATTTTTAGTAAGAGACATTGTCACAGTCACATTTTACAACTATATTTATTTTTAGTAAGAGACATTGTCACAGTCACATTTTACAACTATATTTATTTTTAGTAAGAGACATTGTCACAGTCACATTTTACAACTATATTTATTTTAGTAAGAGACATTGTCACAGTCACATTTTACAACTATATTTATTTTTAGTAAGAGACATTGTCACAGTCACATTTTACAACTATATTTATTTTTAGTAAGAGACATTGTCACAGTCACATTTTACAACTATATTTATTTTTAGTAAGAGACATTGTCACAGTCACATTTTACAACTATATTTGTTTTTAGTAAGAGACATTGTCACAGTACATTTTACAACTATATTTATTTTTAGTAAGAGACATTGTCACAGTCACATTTTACAACTATGTTTATTTTTAGTAAGAGACATTGTCACAGTCACATTTTACAACTATATTTATTTTTAGTAAGAGACATTGTCACAGTCACATTTTACAACTATATCTATTTTAGTAAGAGACATTGTCACAGTCACATTTTACAACTATATTTATTTTTAGTAAGAGACATTGCCACAGTCACATTTTACAACTATATCTATTTTTAGTAAGAGACATTGTCACAGTCACATTTTACAACTATATTTATTTTTAGTAAGAGACATTGTCACAGTCACATTTTACAACTATATTTATTTTTAGTAAGAGACATTGTCACAGTTACATTTTACAACTATATTTGTTTTTAGTAAGAGACATTGTCACAGTCACATTTTACAACTATATCTATTTTTAGTAAGAGACATTGTCACAGTCACATTTTACAACTATATTTATTTTTAGTAAGAGACATTGTCACAGTCACATTTTACAACTATATTTATTTTTAGTAAGAGACATTGTCACAGTCACATTTTACAACTATATTTGTTTTTAGTAAGAGACATTGTCACAGTTACATTTTACAACTATATTTATTTTTAGTAAGAGACATTGTCACAGTCACATTTTACAACTATATTTATTTTAGTAAGAGACATTGTCACAGTTACATTTTACAACTATATTTATTTTTAGTAAGAGACATTGTCACAGTCACATTTTACAACTATGTTTATTTTTAGTAAGAGACATTGTCACAGTCACATTTTACAACTATATTATTTTTAGTAAGAGACATTGTCACAGTCACATTTTACAACTATATTTATTTTTAGTAAGAGACATTGTCACAGTCACATTTTACAACTATGTTAATTTTTAGTAAGAGACACTGTCACAGTTACATTTTACACTATGTTTATTTTTCTGTTGTAGGCTTGTGAAAGTAGTTTAAAACACAAAACAGAATTAGTGTCAAAGTTAGAAGAAAAAACAAATCAACTTGTAGGATCATTAAAAGAAATGGAGAAAAAGTGAGTCTGATATTTATTATAGCAGTTAGTGATGATTCAGCATAAACACTAAAATCTGATCATTATCAATAGACACCCATTCTTTATTAAATAACATATACCATATACTGATTTTAGGTTAAAATACCTTGCGGCTCAGGGTACATAAATCTTTGACAGGGTACATGGGGCCTTGTAACCTGCCAAAAACCTGTATAACATTTTTGTAACCCTTCAAAGCTAATATTAATAACAGTGAAAAAAATAAATAGAGCAATCAGACATTTTACTAATATGTAATGTATCTTATGTTTTTACGAACTTTTTAAATTTGAATCCTGATTTTTTTTCATAAAAATACTTCCTGAAAGTTTTGACTGTTGATCATTTATTTTTGTTGGTATTTGATGGCACTAGCTAGTTTGGCTCTTTTAACTTCAATTTCATTTTCTTAGTGACTTGCGAACCTTGGCATCGCCATGTTTGTTTACTATAACCAAATGACACAATGTAAGAGTTACTTTCCTTATGCCGCTAAATGTCGCGTGAGTTTATGTACCCCGGCAGATTTACAATCATAGTTCTATGTACCCTGGCAAGTCAACCAATCGCTATGCAAGAAATTTCTTCAAAGGGTGACAGTAATTTTTATCAAGATTATGTTGTCTTATTGGCATAAGTATTTATAATTTCAGATCTTGATCTTAGTTTTATTTTTATTTGTATTATATCTACATTATCTACTTTCAATGTAGGATATGTACCAATGTGTATGCTCTTTATTTTCTCCTATTGTTGATCTTGCCTGCTCAAATCACAGACAGCTTTTATCATTTCAAACAAAAGTAATTGCAAAAATGCTCAGAATCAGAAAATGAAAAATACAGGCTCTGAAAATTGACCATTGAAAATTGACTCTAGTAATTAACCCCTGACTCAGAATCAATCTCTGACTCGGGGAATCAACCTCTTATTCTCAGACTCAACCCCTGACTCAGAATCAATCTATGACTCGGGGAACCAACTTCTGACTCTCAGAATCAACCCTTGACCCAGAATCAACCTCTGACTTAGAATCAATCTCTGACTCTTGAAATCAATCTGTTACCAGGCTGCTTGTGTGAAAGTTTTACACCTAATACATTGTCCTACATGCACTTAATACAATGGAATTTAGTGCATCTCCTTAAATTAGCTCTTGAAGTTTGACGTGGAAATATATTTACACTAGACAAATATTTTTAATATTTTTACTAAATGTTTTTTTGGCAGATATACATGTATATAGAATTTATGTCTCTGAATTGATCTGATTTTAGCATTTATCAGTTAGCAAACATTAAACAATTTATTAAGCCCCATTTGTCAGTAAATAAATAATAAAAATTCAGTGTAATTGATAAGATTTGAATCAAAATCCTTCCCATCCTTCCTATACCACAACACACCTTGTATAAACTTTAGCAAGTAAAACTATTTAAAATCCAATGATTTATATTTTGATAAAACTATGATTATGCCAGTATTTTTATATGTGGAAACCCCAAAAACATACTTATGATGTAATATTTTTTCAGTACATGTATTACATATAATGCTTTTACTGATGTAAATTTTTATTTGATTTGACATTGTATATATTTATTGAATTTTCTTATAGAATTGTTTATTTCAATCTGAATCATACTTGTATGATATATCTACAGACAAAGAGTAAAGTTTATGTCACCTCTGACACGAGCAATATTAAAGACATTTTTATTTACCTAACACAGCATAAAAAACAGTCACTGTTGTACAAATTTTCAAGTCTTATTTAATTTCAGTCAATGTATTTTATTAAGCCATACTGTACTGTTAATTAATTATGCATACAATATACCAAAAAACAATATTTCATTGGATGTTTTTAATTATTTTAAGTACAATGACAAAGTTATTACTGAATCATAATTTCTAACTATTTTGCATTTTTATCTGTTGGATAATCTTGATTCAGAAGTAATTTATTATACATTTTGCTCTCATTAGGGATAACATAAATTTTGCTCTTTGTATATAACTAGATCTGTATATCTTATATAAAGCTATATTAGATATATTCAGAATAATTCTCTGTAGTATTTTGTTGCATATTTATAGTCTCATAGTCAAGCTTAGACTGAGTTGGCTCTTTAAGATAACACTTCAAATTTGATGACATTTCTTTAACATTTATTTTATTATAATTGGAGACATATTTTGAACCAGTTTTATTGAATATTATTACAGACAACAAGTTTTCTACAATAGATATAATTGTTTAAATGTTCGTAGAAATATTAGATACAATATCAGTTGTGGTTTAGCCCTTTGTCTATAAACCTTAGGTATCTCATTGTTGTGAGCTACACAGCATGTGGGGTATTAACTTTTCATAGGGAGGTGAAACCCGGCCTTTATTGGTTGTATATATATAGATGTCAATATGCATTGTGAGTAAGTGGTGAGATAATTATTCTGCAGTGATAAGAACATTTTAGAACAATTGTTACTAGTTCTGTAATCATATAGCTGATAAAGTTATGGGATATATTACAGATTGCTCTCATGTGACTGTTGCTTATTTTCTAGGCTGATTGTGATATATTTGAGAATTTCAAAGTTTTATTTTTTTTTTTTTTCATTTGCAAGCACAAGCAGTTAGAACAGTCCCATGTTCAGGTACCACATGAATCTAAGATTTCATATTTAATTATCCTTTTTCAAAAGGGGAGATACTTGGTGACAAGTGGTCTAAAATGTTAGTTCATAGCCTCTAATATTTTTCAGTTCACTTGCCAAAGATTGGCTGGTTTCTCTGGCCAAAGGGATTTCCCTCACCCTCGAAGAACTTAACTCCTTGATATACATTATTTAATCATATTCGAGTTAATAAATAATTTATTACTTCACCCGTATTTATCTCAGATGGCTGCAAAACTCTTGATTAGTGAAAAATGACATGACATGAATTAGTATTATATAGTCTATACTGATTACCTTTAGAACTGTGGCTTTTGTTTGGTTAAATCAGGTATTAAATATTACAAACAATATTAATGGGATTCTGGTAAAAGTCTTCATTAAGACAATTTTCAGTTTACTTAAGACAAGATTTTAGTCACCTCAGGATTCAAGTTTGAAAGTCTTCTGTAAATTCCTGCTTCACTTTTGATTGGTGTGTGTGTGTGTGTGCGTGTGTGTGTGTGTTCTGTAAATTAAGAAATTTTTGCATAAATTCATGAGAGTAACAAAATGCAAGAAACTTTCAAGATTCTTTTATTTTTGTATATTTCACTTGCATTTTCACTGACTATCATCCCACAACACAAAAAAAGTGTGTGAACATCTTGCAATACTCATGTAATTTAACTGACAAGAAAATTTCGGAATTTACAGTATTCTAATTGTATAGTGAACAGAGACCATATTTATCAGTTTATACATTACAGTAGGAATAATCTCCATGCTTAGTATAGTACGTGTAGTAACTTTGCTTTTGTTGTGATAATTTTGTAGATAATCTGGTTGGTACAGAAGCACTTAATAGTTTTTTAAATGATGGCATGTAAATATTTTTAAAGTAGTCAGTCCTTTATATTAAAAATACTTGTAAATGCCACATGCTACAAAAAAAAAAAAAAAAAAAAAAAAAAAAAAGAACATTTTCTTCATGAAAAACATCCAAGTGGAATAGTTGTGTCCATCTAAAGCAAGATTCTTATGTATGTTGGCAGTATGAAAGCAACAAAATGAGAGCACATTAAATAATATCACTACAAATTTCTATATATGACAAATGATTTCTGTTAACTTTTATATTGGAGTTGAATGAATAATAATTTATTAATGAGTTTTTGTCAAACTCATTTGGCAGAGTTAAAACCTAAAGCTTCAAGTCAATAAAAATTTAGTCTAATTTGGATCATTTACTGTGCACATGCTATTTAGTTTCAGTATAATATATAAATATTGTGATAATTTCCTCTTTCTTTTTCTTTTTGTGAGTGATTTATTTTTATTTTGTTTTCTTTTGCATGTTTGTGTATCCCGCTTCTGTTGTACTGCACAACCAGACTTAAACAAAGTGAATCAGACAAACTCGCTGCTGAAGAAACAGCCCGTAAACTTGGTCAAATTATAGCCGAAAAAGATGTCAAGCGGTAAGATTGATGTCAAAGGTCATTTTTATGTTAAAAAATGTTCACTTTTTTACTTTCAATTTAAATTACTACATGAATCGGATGAAGTTTAACATGCTTTCAGATAATATTGTTTCAGTCCAATTGATAAGAATTTATTTATGTTCCTCACAATGTTCTCTTATATTTATGGGAAACTACTATGTTTGCAGGTTATGTTGAAAATTTCTAGAATCAAATTAAATACATGTATTAAATTCTCAAATTCTCATTCCTATAGGAAAATTATATAAGCATTGCATAGTAATTGGTGAACCAATTTAGTATGAATTCCATCCATGAGCTGTTAATGACACTTTATTGCCCATCTTCTGAACAAACACCATGATAGAAATATACAAGACTTAAAATTGATTTCTTTTCAATTCATTGCTTTTTAATAACTTGGTTTTGAATTTAAATCTGTTCTCTTCCTTCAAGGATTGTTTATTTTTTAACTATTTGATGTCTGCTGATTAAAGTTTTCTGTGAATTTATATGTTCTAATAAAAATCAAATCAAATCAAAGACAAGGACTAGTATGTTTGTTTTATTTTTTATATTCATAGAATACTTTAAATTTTATAAAAGAATTTGCCAACAAATGTAAAATAACCTGGTTTTACAAGCATTTCTAAATTTGATGTTATTTTTAACCCAATGAAAAAATTGTACAGTGTTATTTCGGTAATAAAAATGAGACTGTATTTAATATTTTTGAGTTATCCAGTGGTTTTAAATTTTAAGCTTTATTGTAATCCAGCAGTATTCAAAGTTATCAAAGTTTTACTTGAAGTTTTTTGATTCAAATAACTGTGGTACACAAATGTCCTTTTTAATAAGCTAGGAAACTGTGTGTGTGTGTGTGTGTGTGTGTGTGTGTGTGTGTGTGTGTGTGTGTAAAGTTAATTTTAAACACTGATGATCTATATCACAAGATTTCTAAAATTAGAAAATTACAAGTTGTTTGATGTTCAACTTGATAATCTTGTTTAAAGGAGTGAATATATTTTACATTGTATTTAACATAAAATAAAATAATTTAGACATATTTATTGACCTTTTACATCTGTAATGATGACTGCCAATGCTTTGTATTATAGGACAGCATTAGAAACTGATTTAAGAATAGAAAGAGAATGGAGAGGAACATTACAAAAATCACTAGAACAAGAAAAAGAGAATGCAGCACAAATACAGTCAGAACTACAGGAATATAAACATTTAGAAAAGGTAAATTATCAGTGTAATTGGTCTAGTTTCACAAGTAGTCTTTAACTATGGTTTTACTGAACTTGAATTTAGCAAATGTTGACTTTTTTTTGAAAACAATTCTTAGACAGGTTGACAAAAGCTAGGATACAGAAGACATAAACTTGAAGTTATTTAAAAATGAAATTTTAATTTCTGTTTAAATATCTTTGAAAATACAAAATGTACATGTATATATAATTTTTCATAGATTCACATTTTCACTTTTTTTTTTACTCTTTTTTCTTAATTCACTTGTTTTAGTAGTACAAGATATAGAATTTACTAAATTAATTTTCTAAATCTTTCTTATTCTCTCACATTGTCACAATGTCAGTATTACTTCTGCACTATGTGTAACATATATGATGGATGGCTATAACTAGACAAGCTAGTCACATGTCAAAATGGCTATTTTCTAATCCAAAACTTTGATTACTAAAAAGATATTATAAATCCTATATTACTGTATATGTTATAACCCTATTGGCAGTGTCAGTTTTCATATTCAATGTTTTGGTAGAAGTACTTTGGTAGACTACATGTACAAGTGAGATGAATAATTGTACTAACAGTCTCTACTTGAACATGTTGCTTGATAGATCTTGACCTCAAGTGAGGTGAGTAATTGTACTAACAGTCTCTACTTGAACATGTTGCTTGAAAGATCTTGACCTCAAGTGAGGTGAGTAATTGTACTAACAGTCTCTACTTGAACATGTTGCTTGATAGATCCTGACCTCAAGTGAGGTGAGTAATTGTACTAACAGTCTCTACTTGAACATGTTGCTTGATATATTTTGACCTCAAGTGAGGTGTGTAATTGTACTAAAAGTCTCTACTTGAACATGTTGCTTGATAGATCCTGACCTCAAGTGAGGTGAGTAATTGTACTAATAGTCTCTACTTGAACATGTTGCTTGATAGATCCTGACCTCAAGTGAGGTGAGTAATTGTACTAACAGTCTCTACTTGAACATGTTGCTTGATAGATCCTGACCTCAAGTGAGGTGAGTAATTGTACTAATAGTCTGTACTTGAACATGTTGCTTGATAGATCTTGACCTCAAGTGAGGTGAGTAATTGTACTAACAGTCTCTACTTGAACATGTTGCTTGATAGATCCTGACCTCAATTGAGGTGAGTAATTGTACTAACAGTCTGTACTTGAACATGTTGCTTGATAGATCTTTACCTCAAGTGAGGTGTGTAATTGTACTGAAAGTCTCTACTTGAACATGTTGCTTGATAGATCTTGACCTCAAGTGAGGTGAGTAATTGTACTAACAGTCTCTACTTGAAAATCTACTTGACCTCATTCAGTAAGAGGGATATTACTTTTAATATTTCACAGGATTATAAGCAGTTACAAGAAAAACACATTGTATTACAAAGATCATGTGAAGAACAAGAAAACACATTAGCAGAATTAGGTTCACATCTCAGCGAGTACGTAAGATATCCAATGGAGACTCATTATCTCAAAATTTGATTAGTCAAAACTTCAGAAGCTTTTTATTTACTCTGAAATTTGTTACTTTATATTTTAAGTAAAAGTACATAAGTCACAGTGAACTTGATAGGACCCAATAAAAAAACTAAAGAATTGTTAACATTCATGAGATTAAAATTTCAGTTTGGTAATTAAGAAAAAGTATGTTGAGAGAAAATCCATTGGAGCTATGTCTTGTAAAAATAAATCCCATTTTAATGCCTTGGTTTTGAAAATTGTAGTTGACATTAAATTTTGTGATGTTCACTAAACCTCAAAAAATAACAGAGTTCAATTGCTCAGGAATATGTGTAAGATTACAGCAGGTCATTTTACCTTGGAGTTTTGTTTTACTGACATTATTATTACTTTATCTTTTATTGCTATTTTTAAAGACAATTATTTTTCATAGTGTTTTGGTCTTAAGTTTCAGTCAATTAAAAAACAGATTTTAAAGCAAATTTATAAAAAACAGATTTTAAAGCACATTACTGTCAAGCATAGCTCATATTATGTGTCTTGTGAATTTAAAACTTCTATTATTTACTTTTTATTTTATTTGTATGTTCTACTAATTTGTGGCTCTGAATTTATTGTATGTTATTTTATTATGTTTGTTATTATAAGTTTACTGTAGATAGGATTCCATTTTTTCAGGTCTAAGTTAAAAATGGAAGACTTGCGTGAGGCACAACAAGTCATAAAAGAAGCATCATGGATGGATGATAAAGAAGTTACAAATTGTACTGCTTGTAAAAAAGAATTCTCTATATCTAGAAGAAAGGTACATACAAATACAAACACAGATTTAAAATGTATAACTTTGTGGGCAAAGATGCAATTTAGTTGAATAGTCTTGTGTTAGAGTCCTAACTAGGATGTTTGGGATATTTAGTTGAATAGTCTTGTCATAGAGTCCTAACTAGACTGTTTGGGATATTTAGTTGAATAGTCTTGGGTTACAGTCCTAACTAGGCTGTTTGGGATGTTTAGTTGAATAGTCTTGGGTTACAGTCCTAACTAGACTGTTTGGGATATTTAGTTGAATAGTCTTGGGTTACAGTCCTAACTAGGCTGTTTGGGATGTTTAGTTGAATAGTCTTGGGTTACAGTCCTAACTAGACTGTTTGGGATATTTAGTTGAATAGTCTTGGGTTACAGTCCTAACTAGGATGTTTGGGATATTTAGTTAAAGAGTCATGGGTTAGAGTCCCAAGTAGGATGTTTGAGATATTTAGTTGAATAGTCTTGGGTTACAGTCCTAACTAGACTGTTTGGGATGTTTAGTTGAATAGTCTTGGGTTACAGTCCTAACTAGACTGTTTGGGATATTTAGTTGAATAGTCTTGGGTTACAGTCCTAACTAGACTGTTTGGGATATTTAGTTAAAGAGTCATGGGTTAGAGTCCCAAGTAGGATGTTTGAGATATTTAGTTGAATAGTGATGGGTTACAGTCCTAACTAGACTGTTTGGGATATTTAGTTGAATAGTCTTGGGGTAGAGTCCTAACTAGGATTTTTGGGATATTTAGTTAATTAGCGATGGGTTACAGTCCTAACTAGGCTCCACAAACGCCACAATCGGCGGTAGGCAAAGGGTACTTCTACAACCCCCCAGTCAATGTGTGACAATGTCGCATATATAGGTAAATGTTCATAAATATCGCTTATTAATATCTTGCAAAAATCTCATCACTGGTAACCTAAAATAGATCAACATATAACATATACAAAAACCACGTGTAATGCCGTGATCATGTTGTTGTTAACCCGAAAAATGGTCGTTATCAATCTAGTCAGTTCTTGTTATAGAATTAAGGGGAGGTTATTAACTATATATTAAAAGAGGCCCGTTCAAGAGTGCGTATATACACCATCGCATTGACTTCTAACCGTTCAGGAATGAGTGTATGCGCAAGCGCACGCGAGCAACCGCTATCAATATTTTAAGTTGTTCGCCTTAGATTCAAGATGGCGTCGTAGAGTCAAATATTAAAGAAAATGATCTTAGTGAATTCTGAAAACAACACGCAGTATTGTTTTTTGTCAGTGAAAGTGTGTTAAGTCGTTCAAATAAAGGTATTAACGTTTGAATTATTTCAAACATTTGTGAAGATGCATGATATGAGTGTGTTTTTAAGTTTTTTGGGAGGATTTTATCGATATCTGACCACGGTATAATCAGAACCAAAAATTAAATGACCATTTTGAAAAAAAAACCGATGGAACTATTTAACATACTCTGTATTATCAATAAAAACGAAACGACTTGTTTTTCGTCGTCTAAATATGATGTGGAAGTCAAGGATAAATCAATACTTGGCTGGTCAATCACAATTTATTTTACAACATTAGTTTCTTCTTCACCGATGGTCGCCATTTTGAATACAACGCGAGTACTCGCTTCTGTTTAATACACATAAAAATTGTATGCGCGAGTGTAGTGGCGAGCAACCGATGACTTGAACACACCTCTGGTGTATGTGCTTGTATACTCTAAACAGGTGAAGCCACTAGAAATCAATTTACTTGTAGGTATTAGGTAATTAATTACCTGTGAATAGGGAAATTCAGTGAATCGTGACACTGTCCTGAGTAATTTTAATTGTTAACAAGCTGGCATTAAAGAATTAGTAATCAGATTTTGTCTTACTATTATGGGAAAAAAAGCTGATTCGAATATTTTCAATCGGCTTTTTTAAGTCTGAATCGGCTTTTTTTGCCAAAAATCGGCGTTTGTGAAGGTCTGGGTAGAGTGCTAACTAGACTGTTTGGGATATTTAGTTGAATAGTCTTGGTGTAGAGTCCTAACTAGGCTGTTTGGGATGTTAATTAAATAGTGATTGGTAGAGTCGTAACTAGACAGTTTTGGGATATTTAGTTAAATAGAATAGTCTTAGGGTAGAGTCCTAACTAGGGTGTTTGGGTCATTTAGTTGAATAGTCATGGGTTACAGTCCTAACTAGGATTTTTGGGATATTTAGTTAAGTAGTCATGGGGTACAGTCCTAACTAGACTGTTTGGGATATTTAGTTGAATAGTCTTGGGGTAGAGTCCTAACTAGGGTGTTTGGGATATTTAGTTAAATAGTGATGGGTTAGAGTCCTAACTAGACTGTTTGGGATGTTTAGTTGAATAGTCTTGGGGTAGAGTCCTAACTAGGGTGTTTGGGATATTTAGTTAAATAGTGATGGGTTAGAGTCCTAACTAGACTGTTTGGGATGTTTAGTTGAATAGTCTTGGGGTAGAGTCCTAACTAGGCTGTTTGGGATATTTAGTTGAATAGTGATGGGTTAGTGTCCTAACTAGACTGTTTGGGATATTTAGTTGAATAGTCTTGGGGTAGAGTCCTAACTAAGGTGTTCGGGATCTTTAGTTGAATAGTCATGGGTTAGAGTCCTAACTAGGATGTTTAGGCTATTTAGGATGTTTGGGATAATTTGTTGAAGAGTCATGGGTTAGAGTCTTAACTAGGCTGTTTAGCATGTCTTTGAGCTTAATTTCAAAGTGTTTTAGCTCACCTTTATGATACCTGAATTTGTACTATCAGAAATTTTCAGAGTTAACTAGTGTCCCATCTTAGAGGAAGTCTTGTTCTCTTTTCACTTTAAGTTATTGCAACCAGGTTAGGCACTTGTCTGATAAACTTATTAATTATGTACTAACACATTACTAAGTATACATATAAATTACATATATTCTTCTTGTATATATTCTACTTTTTTGTTATTTCAGCATCATTGTAGGAACTGTGGAGAAATATTTTGTAATGAGTGTTCTGATAACAAAATGCCACTTCCGTCATCTGCTAAACCAGTGCGAGTCTGTGACACTTGTCAGACATTTTTACTACAAAGGTACTCATCAGGAAAGTGACTTTTTATGAATTTCATAAAGTGATATAATGGACCAGTCTTCTGATAAACAGGAACCACAAGTATTGAGAACTGCATCATGGGAAAAGATGACCACACTAAGTCTTCATTATGGTACAATGAATAAGGAGGCTGTAGACACAGAAAGTGCAATTGATTTTAAGTTTTACAAGTGTTCATCATTTGATATTTATTATGATTACAATATTCAAAATTCTCTTTTTTTCTAATTGACATTGAGATTAAAATGATACATACACAGAGATAAGATATGATACATGTACACAAAAAGTCTAATTAAGTCTAATGATGAGACTAATTAAATATTTTAACAAGGTGTTTCTTATGACAGCTGCATGCAGAAATATTTGTGCAATAAACATATAACATCAGATCATTATGTTAAAATTGTGTAGGTATTATATCCCTGTTTCTTTATCAAGTTATAGAATATTAAAGCCACTATCTTGCTGTATGTCTTCTGCTCCATTTTGATTCAATGTTTATTGAATTCAAATATCATGAGATTACGATGACAATGAAATGAACAATTGATGTAAATTGATCTACTAGAAATAAAAACTACAAGTAATTTAGCATGTAATAAACTAACACAGAGATGTAGTGCCACAGATATTGCTAAATATATATATATATGGAGCTGAATGTTGATTAAGAAATACTGTCCCATCTGTTCTGAGTACTGCATCATCATTTTAGATGTGATCAAAATGATCAAAAGCAAAACATGAATGTAAAAGCAACAAAAAACAACTATTTCTGGTAATCAACAAACCAATGTATAAAAAAGATGTTTTTTTTTCATTTTCATATCCAGAAAATATGAGCAACAAAATTCCACAGTGCATTAAATGTAACGATAACCATGTTTGTTGATATTAGAAATTAAGAACCTTTTCATATATTTACATCAGAACTATCCCATCTTTAGTGTTAGTGATGTTAAAAGATTCACATTTCACAATTACAATTATATAGTTTTTAGGGAAATGGCTAGATCATTAAATCATTTTATCTCAGAATAACAGAGAGTTTCAAGACCAGATGTTAGACTTCCTGATTCATAACCCTAGTAAACATTTGAAGGTTCTACTGTGTATCTTATTTATTTGTTAAAATTTTGTTTAAACAGAACTGGGAATTTTTCAGGGTTGTACCATGACAAAATGTGAATAATTTTGTTTACTATTGTAGATGTACATTGTGAGGGTTATATGTACTGACAATATAGTGACCATTCCATTTACTGTGATATAGTGTATGTATATCTTACATCATTTGCTTCCAATGCTCACACAGTTTTTAGCTCACCTGACCAACAGGTCATGTGAGCTTATGGCATGGCGTTGTATGTGTATGTGTGTGCATGCGCCTTTAACACCTATTTTCGACTTCTCCAAAACTGCTGGACAGATTTCAGTGATACTTGGTCAGAAGCATATATGGGCCAGAGCAATTCAGATTTATTCATGGCATTGCCATGGCTACCAAAACTAGGTCAAGGTGACCTAGGGGTCCAAAAATCTTAAAAAATCTTCTTGTCCGAAACCGATGATGGGAGAAAAAATCTGATGTGATATTTGGCTTCTCTAGGGTCTTAAGCCTGTAGTTTGTTCGTTTCGTGAAATTTGGTAAAAAAAAAAAAAAAAAAAAAAAAAAAAGGGTTACGCGTTTTTTGCGTTTAATTTTAAAAAATTTCGTATAATGGCTTCAAATTATTATAACTTGACTATTATAACAGATAATGACATGGGGTTTTAAGTTTTGACTTTTTCTTGAAATTACCTTGAAATTAGGGTCAAGGTCACAAATCAAGGTCATGACCTAATTTGTGATTTATGCAGTTTTAGGCAATTTTCTTGCATATATTAAGAGATATATGAATTCAAAATATTGTTAAAATGTTCCAAAAGACAAAATTTAAAAAGGTACCAAGTTTCGTAACTATATGATAATCCATTTAGGAGTTGTTGCCCCTGAAATGTTATTTTTGGCTTATAAATACTAAAATTGTGCATTAGCTTGAAAACTATAAACTTTTTGTACAGGCATATATATTAAAATGTTGAAGGTATTGATATGATGATCATTTTGATATATGGTTCAAGGTCATATGTTGAAAGGTCAAGGTCATAGCTGCATAAGTGCACTGAAATTGTGAATTATCTTGAAAGCTGTTAACTTTTTGTATAGGCATGTATATCTGAATATTGTAAGTATTGATATGATGATCATTTTGATATATGGTTCAGGGTCATTTGTTCAAAGGTCAAGGTCATATCTGTAGAAGAAGACTGAAATTGTAAATTATCTTGAAAACCATTTACTTTTTGTACCAGCATGTATTTTAGAATATTTTAGGTATTGATATTACGACCATTTTGATATAAGGTTCAAGTTCATATGTTCAAAGGTCAAAATCATTATTTGGAAATTATTCATTGTACTATTTTAATCATGCATATAAGCTATTTATAAATGAAATGTGACTAGATATTTCTGATTAATTATTGCCGGATTTCCAAACTTGAGGAATTTTGTAAAGTTTTTGTAATTAAATTCTTTGCAAGTTTTTTGGACATTTCCTCAGGTGAGCGTTAAGGCCCATGGGCCTCTTTTTTTTCCTTATTTTAGACTGCCATTCCAAGAAAAATTGAAGTTCTTGCTTTTTCCATATACTGTTAAAGGAAATGCATATATCATGAATATGTTCAATATTAAAATGCTTATGTAATTTTATGCTAACATTAAGTATCATAAAGAAATGATACTACATGACATATAAACCCTGTTTAAAATTTCTAAATCACATGTTATAAAATATATAATTTTTTGTAGTCATTATGGTTTAATTGTTTTTGAATCAGGACAGATTACTTCATTAAACAGTTTTCCAAGATTATTTAATAAATTTACAACAACTTCATTACTAGCAATCTACTTGTGATTCAATCTGTACCTCAGGTCAATTTTTATGTTAGGGATGGTACTGTTTAGACTTGTAGTTTAACTGTACTTAATCCAGTTAGTTTCTTTGACATGAAAAAATATCAAAGTAATATGCATGGTTAAATTTAATCATGGGATATGAAAAACAAGTTGCTGTCGATATTGGAAGTTGTTAGGATATTGTTATAAAAACAATGTTGAAAAATCTACTTTTAAAAAATACAAAAGTTTGTTATTATTTCAGTGTAACAATCCCTGCTTGTAGTTTTATATATATTTAATTGGTTCTGTGCAACTATATGGTTAAAAACATCTTTTGCAATGTTGTTGCAGGGTATTCTCTAAGAAACTTATTTATTTTCTTAGGTTAAAGGTCATAATTCTACTGAGTTTATCATAATTTATAATCAGTTTTACTGTCTGGGAATATACATATAGTGCTAAACTAAACTATCTGCTTCATTGTGCATGTGTGAATTGGCTGTGTGTGTGTGTGTGTGTGTGTGTGTGTGTGTTATGTGCACATGTCATCTGCAGCTGTATAATGTATAGATACATTTTTGTTCAAATTTTTATGATGTATATTTGCCAGTATATATATACATTGTATAAACAGTCAGTGTATGGTACTATAATTTTTTTATTGTACCCAGACATATGCTTTATACCATGAACAACAACGGATGCTTTTTTTGTTTATGATTTATGATCATTCTAATGAAATATGAAATATTGAACATTAAAATACATGAAATATTTAATTTTGTTTTTAATTTTTCATCACTTGTATATGGACAATGGCATGACCAGTAATTCCTGCATCATTCTGCTATCACTGGGTCTCAGCAAAGTCAATGTAATTTTAGGAAATGGATGTTAACTTTCTTTGCAACTTTAATACTTAATAAAATAAAGGTTTCAAGTTTTGCATTAAATTTATCCTGAAACACTTGTATGCAATACAAATAACTAATACTACTACAAAGTGAGTTCAGATCTAACTATTTAATACCTCAGCCAGAGACAATACAAAACCTTTTTGATACCCCAGTCAGGTTTATTTAGCAGCTATTTAGGCCAAGTTAACTTATTTTATAAAATATATACCACACAGCTTGTCTAAAGCGCTCGAGCCCACATTATCACTGTTAACATCTTAGCGATTTGTCTTCACATTTTGTACAAGTATGCAGATAAAGAAGATACAAATCAATAATAATTAAGTCATTTTATTCAAATATATCTTGTTTATTTATTTAACAATATAAAATATATATAAGACATTATAACTGGAATGTTTATAAACATTAAACCTTTACTGGCATATTTATCACACAAAAATAATCAATATTGCATCTATAATAGATATCTATTTGATTTAAGTATATCAATAGGGTCTATATCTATATGATTTAAGTATATCAATAGGGTCTGTCATATGACAAGTGTAAATTTGTGATGTTGGGATATAAGAAAAAATGAATGAAACTACATAGGCAACCTATTCTAGACATCTATTCTTTTCATTTAACCAATGGTAATGTTTCTTTTCAAATGTCAAATGCAGGATGGCATTTTGATATTCATGTATAAATCAAAGATTTAGACAAGACATACAGACCCTATACATACAGATAAAAAAAAAACAAAGATACTGTTTTACTAAAAATAACTTAAGTTCTTAATATGATGTTCGTAACAGTCTACTAAAATCAACAACTTTAAAGATGTTCGTAACAGGCTACTAAAATCAACAACTTTAATGATGTTCATAACAGGCTACTAAAATCAACAACTTTAATGATGTTCATAACAGGCTACTAAAATCAACAACTTTAATGATGTTCATAACAGGCTACTAAAATAAACAACTTTAATGATGTTCATAACTGGCTACTAAAATCAACAACTTTAATGATGTTCATAACAGGCTACTAAAATCAACAACTTTAATGATGTTCATAACAGGCTACTAAAATCAACAACTTTAATGATGTTCATAACAGGCTACTAAAATCAACAACTTTAACAATGTTCATAACAGGCTACTAAAATCAACAACTTTAATGATGTTCATAACAGGCTACTAAAATCAACAACTTTAATGATGTTCATAACAGGCTA
The DNA here is from genome assembly GCA_029721355.1 of Tegillarca granosa. Taxonomy (NCBI): domain Eukaryota; kingdom Metazoa; phylum Mollusca; class Bivalvia; order Arcoida; family Arcidae; genus Tegillarca; species Tegillarca granosa. Next base: position 2,104,794 of record CM056594.1, on the reverse strand, counting down.
CTAAAATCAACTTTAATGATGTTCCTAACAGCCTACTAAAATCAACAACATTAATGATGTTCGTAACTGGCTACTAAGATCAACAACTTTAATGATGTTGGTAACAGGCTACTAAAATCAACAACTTTAATGATGTTCGTAACAGGCTACTAAAATCAACAACTTTAATGATGTTCATAACTGGCTATTAAAATCAACAACTTTAATGATGTTCATAACAGGCTACTAAAATCAACAACTTTAATGATGTTCATAACAGGCTACTAAAATCAACAACTTTAATGATGTTCGTAACTGGCTACTAAAATCAACAACTTTAATGATGTTCATAACAGGCTACTAAAATCAACAACTTTAATGAAGTTCGTAACTGGCTACTAAAATCAACAACTTTAATGATGTTCGTAAGTGGCTACTAAAATCAACAACTTTAATGATGTTCATAACAGTCTACTAAAATCAACAACTTTATTATTATTTTGTAAATATCTATATCAAATATTGCAACTAAAATAAAAGTTATATCAACAGAAGCATGTTTTATTCAAGAAGCGACTGCAGTTGTATGATCTTCTTGAAGATATTCTGGTATTTATACAGTAGTAGTTATCTCCCTTTTAGTGTAATTTGTCATCATATTGCTCATCTCTGAATTTCTCTTGAAGAAATATTTCAAAGGTTTTCTTTACCCCATTATGTCCATTATATTCTAAATACTGAAAATTAGTAAGACAAAGTACTCATAAATTACCAACATCATGGTGTACCAATGCAGAAGTATACATAAAATGTGAACTGGAATGGTAAGGAACATACATGTACATTACTTATTATAAAACACTTGGTTCCATTTAATGTAATAAAGTGTAAATAGAAATTATATAGAAACCAGAAATTTAGTTTTCTTCAGTCTGGACCACCATGCATAGTACCTTGCACATTTTATTAATATGACAAACATTATGAACAGCTTTATTAAACTCTTTCATTCTGTTCAAAATTATAAAAAAAGAAAATGTTAATATAACAGTGAACATAACAACATAACATAAAAATTAGTATACAAAGTTGTAAAAACCATTTATAAATTTGTCACAAAGACTAGAGTATTTCCTCATATCTCCCACACATACAATGGGTGATATTCACTGACCTTGGTGTTTGCATTATTGATAATGAAAGTCATGCTCTTTTCATCTAAAACCATTGATTCTTTAGTGCTGTAATATGTAAAACATTTCAATTCATAGTATAAAAATCCTTTATACAGTTATCAAGCATAAATCAAAAGTAACATATAATAGCATATCTGAACAGTGTAAAAAGCTCTGAATCTAACTGCTCTAAATGATCATATACAGTTATTCAATTAGGCATTGAATCTGATTTTCATTCGGGCCATTGAGAAATAACCTGAATGGATGCTGTGCATACTGTGTTATCTGTGAAACGAATTACAAAAAAATGTACACAGTGTCCATTCAGATTATTTCTCAATGACCCAAACGAAAATCATATTCAATGCTTATGTTTAAATCTTAACGACAAATTAATCAAATGAGAGAATGACTTTATACAATTTTTGCTTTTAATAGCTTCAAAACAAGGAAAAATGATGGGTTTTATAAGTAGTTCATTTTAGATTATGTCACTGTCAAACACTTCGGCATGTGAGTGGACTTGGCTAATTTACATTCCAGTCATTGAGAAATGACCTAAAAATATTTTTGCTTTTCAACCAATGAAATGTCAGAAATTTATCAAATTTAATCATGTATTAATCACATTGTACACTTGTAAACCCTAAACAATATACTACTATTGGTCCAAAATTGATTGTCATGTGGTTTTTTCTTAATATCTTTTACATTCAAAACTTTCCTCACAAAAATAACAGTAAGATTGAATTAAAAAACATTGACCAAACCACATTCTATTTCTAAACTTAAAAAATCTCATCAGAGTTCTTCTGTACATGGAACAGATTTTCATTAAAAAAAAGTTAAAATTGAATGAGTTCAATGATCCAATTGGGCCTCACCCAAGATTTTATCAGGGTATTTTAAGGTTAACAGAGATCAAATAAATTAATTTTGCAAATCACATTTCCTTACTGGTGCTGAATTTAAAAGAAATATGAAAAAGAAACTAAGGCCCAAAGATGCAATAGATAAAGTAAAAAAAAGTTTTGAATTTTTTACAATTAGAAAAATGTAGAAAAGAGCCAGAAGTTTATAATTTGGTGTTCATTGTTGTTGGGATTTTTAAGGGTAATCACCATGAATATTCAAATCATGATATCATATCTTATGTTGTAAACTTTGAAGCTGCATAAGGGATATTTTGACATAGTGAACTTGTTATCTTGTCAAAAACATTAAAAAAATTGCTATATGCACAGAATTAAAGAAACTTTTTGAATAAGTCTAGTTATTCTTTCCCATTAGGTCAATAAATTTTACATGAATTTTTTATATTTTTGAACGATTTTGATTGGAGTTTTGTTCTCCAAATATGTATTTGACAAACAATCATGGACTCAGAGTAGGGTTTTTTTTTTTTTAATTTTTCTTATCTCTTATTGCTGTGAGAAATAGGTTGAAAAATTGGATGCAAAATAATCTTTACATTTCACCTTGGACAAATTGCGGTACATATAACGAGACAATAATAACAAATAAAAAATGAATATACATGTCCTAAATATAAAAAATCATGTCACTGGAAACCTTTTAAAAAAAATATAGGTCACTAAGTAAAATGTAAAAATTGATTCTATATATATATAATTAAGAATATTACAGTTGTTCTAGAAATAGTGCCATGTAATTGATATTTTTAACTGAATGTCCTCTTATTTGACTTTGCAACCACAATTAAACAATGAAAACCTGTACAAAATGAAAAATATTTCTAACTGTAACAAAATAAATATTTTGCTATCTTTACATATTTTATTTTTGTTTAATTCTCTCAGTGTTTCAAGGAATTTTTTAAAAACTTGTCAATATACATATAACAATTACATGTACATCAAGTAGACTTTATCTATTAAGGAAAATCATGAAACACACCTGTAGTGTAAAAACAATTACAGGTGTGATTATATATATACCTGTACATGTTGCTACTACATACATCATCAATAAAAGGTATATTTTGGAATTTGAAAATTTCTTTTCATACAGTAGTTTTTGTTTCTCTCTACCCAGATGCGAAGTTTAAACCTAACAGTATTTTATTTCTTATATCAATATTTCTATGTCTAGAACTACAGTCAATAAAATAATGGACACAGATTGTCTTTTCTCTTTATGATATGTGTTCCACATTTCAAATTTTCAGAAATGTTTTGACAACCAAGTTAAACATACAACAGAAAAAAAAACCATTTACTGGCATGTATTTCAAGAAGAAAAAAGCACAACCCCTTTTTAATACTAAATCCCCTGTTTTTAGTTCTGTTATTTATATTGCATGGCAATTAATCACATCAAAAGTATATATGCAACTATTAATCTATACAATGATAAATTCATTTTTTGTCTTTCAAAACTTTGAAAAATTTATATACACATACATGTGTTATGAAATTACTGGCAGTCATCACTCATAAACTTTTTAAAATTAAGTTTTTTCTTTATAAGTCCACGTCATAAAATAAATTTTATTAAAACATGCAAAATGGGCAGTTATATTCATGTTTGTTGTGATTCTATGTCAGCTGCACTAAATATAGACAAAATGGACTAAAGTTTGACAATTTTAATGCTTAGCTGCTGCATGTTCCAGTACATTTTGTCATCATTTAGTATCCTGATTTGTATACTACACACAAAGATTGGTTTGAAATGTTTGTAGAAGGTTGTAGAAGTGTCTTTAGTGCAGAAACATTTAATCATTATAATGGTTTAGATTTGTCAGAAGCCTGGGTCAGTATCGTTGTTTGGAGGGTGTCCATAAGTCCTGGTATTTTTGCCATTTTTTCTAAAAGATCTCCTGCACCACCTCTGTAAAATATTACACAATGTTCAAAAAATAAAATTTTAAAATATGAACAAAGTACCACAACACATCGTTTCATTGCCTCTTAACTTTATTGTTTTCTCAGTTGTCACAATTTTGCTATTTTTTCTCCTTGCAAAATAACCCTATTTTTATGCCAAACATTTTTATAACATCAACATTTTATTCAATAAATGGAGTTGATTAATCAAGGTTTTATTGTACATAATGATAAAACAAGACCATAAAAGTGTGCAAATTAAGCATTTAAAAATAAATTTTTGTACAAATATTAAACTGGTCCATCTCAGTTTTTCAATTATTTCTGAAGAAAGTTTTTCTTAACTTAAATGCAGCATATCTAAAATCTGAAAATTTTTTGGAAGTTTTCAATTTCAAGATATTTGAGCATTAAAAAGGTTTAATTTGGGGATTAATTAAAGCTGATTTCAGTACTTATTATGAAAGACTGAAAAAATTACATGTAGGTAAGAAGAAATAACTGTCAATACGGGAATCAATACAAATGATGTCAATCCTAAAAGATAGTACACAAAATGTTGATTCTAAACCTTCTCAGAGATATTTCATAACAGAGCTTTAATTTGACTTCTACTTATGCCAGAAAACTGGCAACTTTCATATCAAACATTATTTACCTGAGTAATTCAGCTGATGTTTGTGTTGGTTTGAAGGATAACAAGTATAAAGTGGTCCTCATACCATGTAACTCCAATTGTTTGTCTGGTGATTTCAGACATTTATATACAATAAGTGGTAAATATGTCATCTGTAAAAGAATTTCCATTTTATTAAATTATTTTAATAACCATGTATCCATTTTCAATCAAGTTTAAAACAAAACAGGTATGACTGCATATTTACAGAAAAATTCATATATTACGGTATTAAACAATTGGTTCTGACATATTTTAAAAAGTTAACAAAACCTTACCATGTTAGAATGCTGACTAAGCATCTCAGATAAGACAACAAACATAAATCCATGAAATTAAAAAATGCAGACTGAATATTTTGTAAAACATAATCTGTTTATATCAAACATCTTCTACAGATTTGTACAAATCAGACAGATTTTTAGTCTATAAAAACTAATTGGTTCATTAAACAATATCACTGACATGTTCTTGTAAAAGTTCAGTTTGTAAAAAAAAACTTTGTTTATTCATTGGTTTTGTGACGTATAATGATGAGCTCCCTAAATGACATATTTATCCAGAAAATATTAATCAAACATACCAATTTATCAGCATTCTGTCTAAACTTTGAGAAATTGGCAATTCCTCTGGCTACATGGATTAGTAGTTCAGAATTTTTGGTGTCCGACTTCAGTACATTACACATAGCCTCCAATAAATCTTGTAATCCACCCTGAAATGATAATGATAACTCTTAATATTTTTATAGACCAGTGTGTGTGTGTGTGTGTGTGTGTGTGTGTGGTGCAAAATTGTCCACTGTTTAAACAGTTAACAGTTTTATGATTATCATTTTAACATGACTAAATATCAATGTGTGTGTGTGTGTGTGTGTGTGTGTGTGTGGTCCAAACAATTTTGTGTTTAAACAAACAGTAAACAGTTTTTATGAATATCATTTTAACATGACTAAATATCAATGATAATTGGTAGTTATATATTTATGAATATATCTCATACACCATGTACATATATATAAACATGTACATTTTAGCAGTAGTTATATTTGTGGATATATATATCTGATACCCCATGTCTCTTCTAGTATACATCTGAAATTTCTAGCTCACCTGATCTTCTGAGCTAGTAGCAAGGTTGGCAATCAAACAAGCAGCATTTAACAAAACTGATTCATTTTTAGGTTTACTTCTAATTGCAGTGTTGATGCTCCTACCAGCTGTGAAATCCTCCTAAATGAGACAAGCAAAACAGCATTATAAATTACAATCTAAAACAAGAATTCCACGGATTAAAATGTCTTGCCGGGTTAGTTTTTGATCCAGTAGAAAATACATTACTTTAACATAAACTTTCACATTTTGACACACCTCCACCACTGACACCAGAAAAGTAACACCTAAATCTCGCCTTATGGCGATGCCAGGCTCGACAAAAAAAAACTAATAACTTTCCTCAGAACTATTATAAATGTTGCTATTTAGTGGTTTTTGACATTAGCTTGAGATCAGCTACCAATGATGCAGTACTGAAAATGTAACAGCATAACATGATTTTAAATTGATTACGAAATACAATAGGAACATAATTATATATCTTGTATATTCTTTTAGAATTGTAATTTTGTAAAAATGAAAATATATACGATTTTTTTGTTCCATATACTTATATTGAGGCAGTAAGATAACAGATAATGGAAGAAACTGGGTGTCCAAAGCAAACCATCAATGTTTGCAAGTGTAAAAAAATTCTCTTATGATAGAAACTGCCATAAGGTTCTATATTAACAGAAAGAAGAATACAAAAATATTAATAAATACAAAAAGTACCTGTACTATCCTGTGTCTATGCCAATCAGAACCTAAGGAAATATGAGCTAGTGTCTTCAACGATACCTCCTGCATCTGTAAACAAACATGCTTCATTTTATCAAAATGGGTCTTAAGATAAAGTCAAACAAAAAGTTAATCATCCTCTGTAAAAGTAACAAACAAAACACATGTATAGGCAGAATGTCTAATAAACATGTATCATAAGCATGAAAATCAATCTGTGCAACCTCTGTTCATTTTAAATATAAAACTTCAAACTATAATACCTACAAAAACATAGACCAGATTCTTTGTATTATATGTGAAGCAGATATATTATGTGAAGCAGATGTATTATATGTGAAGCAGATGTATTATATGTGAAGCAGATGTATATGTGGAAGCAGATATATTATGTGAAGCAGATGTATTATAGGACGCAGATGTATTATATGTGAAGCAGATATATTATGTGAAGCAGATGTATTATATGTGAAGCAGATATATTATGTGAAGCAGATGTATTATAGGAAGCAGATGTATTATATGTGAAGCAGACGTATTATAGGAAGCAGATGTATTATATGTGAAGCAGATATATTATGTGAAGCAGATGTATTATATGTGAAGCAGATGTTTATATGTGAAGCAGATATATTATGTGAAGCAGATGTATTATAGGAAGCAGATGTATTATATGTGAAGCAGAATGTATTATATGTGAAGCAGATGTAAAAAATGTGAAGCAGATGTATTATATTGAAGCAGATGTATTATATATGAAGCAGATGTATTTTATGTGAAGCAGATATATTATGTGAAGCAGATGTATTATATGTGAAGCAGACCATATTATAGGAAGCAGATGTATTATATGTGAAGCAGATATATTATGTGAAGCAGATGTATTATATGTGAAGCAGATGTTTATATGTGAAGCAGATATATTATGTGAAGCAGATGTATTATAGGAAGCAGATGTATTATATGTGAAGCAGATGTATTATATGTGAAGCAGATATATTATGTGAAGCAGATGTATTATATGTGAAGTAGATGTTTATATGTGAAGCAGATATATTATGTGAAGCAGATGTATTATAGGAAGCAGATGTATTAAATGTGAAGCAGATGTATTATATGTGAAGCAGATGTAAAATATGTGAAGCAGATGTATTATATTGAAGCAGATGTATTATATATGAAGCAGATGTATTTTATGTGAAGCAGATATATTATGTGAAGCAGATGTATTATAGGAAGCAGATGTATTATATGTGAAGCAGATATATTATAGGAAGCAGATGTATTATATGTGAAGCAGATATATTATGTGAAGCAGATGTATTATATGTGAAGCAGATGTTTATATGTGAAGCAGATATATTATGTGAAGCAGATGTATTATAGGAAGCAGATGTATTATATGTGAAGCAGATGTATTATATGTGAAGCAGATGTAAAATATGTGAAGCAGATGTATTATATGTGAAGCAGATGTATTATATGTGAAGCAGATGTATTATATGTGAAGCAGATGTATTATGTGAAGCAGATGTATTATATGTAAAGCAGATGTATTATATGTGAAGCAGATGTATAATATGTGAAGCAGATGTATTATATGTAAAGCAGATGTATTATATGTGAAGCAGATGTATAATATGTGAAGCAGATGTATTATATGTGAAGCAGATGTATTATATGTGAAGCAGATGTATTATATATGAAGCAGATGTATTATATATGTGAAACAGTTGTATTATATGAAGCAGATGTATTATATATGAAGCAGATGTTTATATGTGAAGCAGATGTATCATAGGAAGCAGATGTATTAAATGTGAAGCAGATGTATTATATGTGAAGCAGATGTAAAATATGTGAAGCAGATGTATTATATGTGAAGCAAATGTATTATATAAAGCAGATGTATTATATGTGAAGCAGATGTTTATATGTGAAGCAGATGTTTTATATGTAAAGCAGATGTATTATATGAAGCAGATGTATTATATGTGAAGCAGATGTATTATATGAATCAGATGTATTATATGTGAATCAGTTGTATTATATGTGAAGCAGATGTATTCTGTCTTTTTAAAAACAAAATTATTATTGATTACATTCTCAAGGATAGCTTATAAATACATGTACTAAATCTGTGAATCACTTAGTTACTGGTAAATATTTATAAAATAAACATTAAAGAAAAACTAGTAATAAAAACCAGTCCAACAAAAATAAATCATCATAGATTTTGTAGTAGAGAAAGTCATTTGATTAAATAATATCACCAGACAATATTTTCCTCTAAAGCTGTATAACCAAGTAGTGCAACATTTAAAAAAGTAGAACCTTGTAATGTGTCAATAAAGACAAACCTGTTCATCTTTAGAGTGTATCAAAGTAAGAATCCTCTGTAGAACATTCTGTGTGTCATCTATAACTGCAGCATGTGTGTCAGGGTGTTCTACTATCAGACTTAGTGTGCTAACTGCTAATAGTGATATAGCTTCATTTGTCTGTGTGCTGCCACAGAGTCGTAACACCGCATCCAGGGCACCATCTTGTAGAGCTTAAAATAATAAAATAAAAAAGAAACAAAATAATCTTTTAAATTTTTTATTATCAAAGGGCAGTATTTAAGTCACGAATTACACACACACACACACACACACACACACACACACACACACACACACTGTAAAGATTACCCTCTTTAATGGGGATGTTTAATTGCACATTTTAATTTCAGAGATGGGTGCAAACAATCTCTTTCCTGATTTATTGTATTGGTTAGTGAAATCTACATATGATTAATAAATTCAACAACTTAATTTCCAAATTTTGCTGGTTTGTTGGTTAAAACTATTCTAGTTTTTTTTCTTGGAGTATTTTTAATCTGAATACACAGCAAAGTAGTTGAAACATTAATACAGTAACTGTACCTTTAGTTTTTAAGTCTGGAAGTTTACAAAAAATCATTACGGCACTAATACCATCAAATATTAACTGTTCATTGTGTAAGTCACACTTCATCAACATACTAAATAAAAAAAATATTATATAATGTATTACATTTATGTTACAAATAATATCAAAGTTGATTTGTAGTAAGTAATATCTAAGTGGATTTGTAGTAAATCATATCAAAGTGGATTTGTAGTAAATAATATCAAAGTGGGTTTCTAGTAAAAAATATCAAAGTGGATTTGTAGTAAATAATATTAATTTGAAAGTGGATTTGTAGTAAATAATATCTAAGTGGATTTGTAATAAATCATATCAAAGTGGATTTGTCGTAAATAATATCAAAGTGGATTTGTAGTAAATAATATCAAGTTGATTTGTAGTAAGTAATATCTAAGTGGATTTGTAGTAAATAATATTAATCTGAAAGTGGATTTGTAGTAAATAATATCTAAGTGGATTTGTAATAAATCATATCAAAGTGGATTTGTCGTAAATAATATCAAAGTGGATTTGTAGTAAATAATATTAATTTGGTAGTGGATTTGTAGTAAATAATATCTAAGTGGATTTGTAGTAAATAATATCAAAGTGGATTTGTAGTAAATAATATCAAGTTGATTTGTAGTAAGTAATATCTAAGTGTAGTGGATTTGTAGTTAATAAAATCTAAGTGGATTCGTAATAAATCATATCAAAGTGGATTTGTAGTAAGTAAGTAATATCAATTTGAAAGTGGATTTGTAGTAAATAATATCTAAGTGGATTTGTAATAAATCATATCAAAGTGGATTTGTTGTAAATAATATCAAAGTGGATTTGTAGTAAATGATATCAAGTTGATATGTAGTAAATAATATCAAAGTTGATTTGTAGTAAATAATATCTAAGTGGATTTGTAATAAATCATATCATTAATTTGGTAGTGGATTTGTAGTAAATAATATTGATTTGGTAGTGGATTTGTAGTAAATAATATCTAAGTGGATTTGTAGTAAATAATATCAAAGTGGATTTGTAGTACACAATATCAAAGTGAATTTGTAGTAAATAATATCAAAGTTGATTTGTAGTAAATAACATTAATTTGGTAGTGGATTTGTAGTTAATAAAATCTAAGTGGATTTGTAATAAATCATATCAAAGTGGATTTGTAGAAAGTAAGTAATATCAATTTGAAAGTGGATTTGTATTAAATTATATCTAAGTGGATTTGTAATAAATCATATCAAAGTGGATTTGTTGTAAATAATATCAAAGTGGAATTTTAGTAAATAATATCTAAGTGGATTTGTAGTAAATAATATCTAAGTTGATTTGTAGTAAATCATATCAAAGTGAATTAGTAGTAAATAATATCTAAGTGGATTTGTCGTAAATAATATCAAAGTGGATTTGTAGAAAATAATATTAATTTGGTAGTGGAATTTTAGTAAATAATATCTAAGTGGATTTGTAGTAAATAATATCTAAGTGGATTTGTAGTAAATCATATCAAAGTGGATTTGTAGTAAATAATATCTAAGTGGATTTGTAGTAAATCATATCAAAGTGGATATGTTATTAATACAAGTAATATCAAAGTGGAAAAGATAATTTACACATTTGAAAGATACTATCCTCTTCAAAATTAAATATCAATTTTGTACACTTTTTCTATGGATTTCATTTTGATAAAATGTTATACTCAGTTGTGGGATCCTGTTGGCAGAGTAATCTAAGCACATGAGTATGGTTAATAGTGCCTCTTACTGTTAGTTACAAACACCTTTCAGTCAGACTGCTTTCCAAAAGGTGTTTTGTTTTTTTAGGATACTCCGGTTTCCTCTACCATTTGTAGAACTAACCACCTTTATAAGATGAAAGAATCTTGATTGACAGTCACAAAACACCATTTCAATACTCCATTCTAATCATACACAATAATGATTGTGTGGCATTCTTGTCATTTTAGACTTTGAAAAGGAACAAATACAAGCATAGCAAAAATATCAAAACTTCCCACACTAAGAGTAAAATGAATAGAATTTTGTCAAAGGAATTGTCAGTGGTAAAATATTTTTAATCAACCATTGAACATTTCTGAAAAATGTAATTTTTTTTAATTGTCATCTATTAGTTCATGCCATCAAAAAATTGGCACTATCATGGTGTCTTGTTCCAGTACTGTAGATTACTTTAAATTCATGAGTGTCACATTTCGTGTATATGAAAATTCCCTACCACAATCCATATGAATTTTAAAATACACAGTCAATAAGCAATTATCTCCCTTTCCTAAGAAGTCTTGCTCTTAAATACATTTACCTTTTTGGACAAGAACTACTTTTATCCAGCTAAGAATTTTAAATTGTTGAGTACTAGCTGAGTACAATTCAATATTTCTAGTAAGTGTTCAACTTACTAAACATTCTAAATGGCCCCTACAAATCTTTGAAGAGATTTGTGTAAAAATGATTTACTGGTAATTAAGAAGGCATGAGCCATGACTGGTAGTTTAAGAATAAATGTTCCTAAGATAATGTTTGCATGTGATGGGTGTACCTAGCTTAACTAGACAGGAGGTGCTTACTCTTCTGGAGCACCCTGTCTCACTCTCTTGATGAAAGTTCATATGTATAACTAAATTGGTAAGTTTTCAAAGATTTAACTTTGTTTATTATTATCATTATTTATTATTATTATCATTATTGTGATTTGGACATGGACTAGTATGTTTGTGTTTTCTTCATTCTATATTATAACTACATGTATTAAGTGCTGATTGTAATTACTTCTTTTCTAAATCAAATACTATTATAGTTAGTATAAGATGTTTTTTGAAATTTCCCGAGACTTACTAAATTGTAATTTGTATGTATTTAATTACTGGTTGTCATATGTGACCGTGACTGGGAAAATGGGTCCAGATGCGCAAAAATCACATTTTCATATTTTTGCATTTTTCGAAAGCATTTTGACTCAATAACTTATCCTGGAAATTTGAGGTGAATATTTCAACTATTTCTAAAGTTATGAACCATTAAATATTCTCTTATTTTACCCAAAAAATAAATAGTAAAATTGCGATTTTACGTTTTAACGTCTTGAAAATACACAAAAATTCTTCAACTTAAACATGACCTAAATCTTAATTGTTGTTATGCATTTGCGATAAAAATGAAACTACAACCCCTTATTTTTGTATTTGAATAAATCAATTTATTATATTTTTTATTACTTAACCACAAATCTTTTACTATGGTAACTGTAAAATGAGGTATGAGGTGAAAAAATGCAAAATATCAGAATTTATACGCAATTATAACCTGACATTTTAAATTATATAGCTGACAAATTTTTTTTTTTTTCATGATCTACTGTCTGTACTCAAATTTTTGTTCATGAATTGCATATTTAACCTTAAAAATAATTGATAATTATGCTATATTGGAATTTATTGACCGGTTGTTTTTGAGAAATTTGGTTACAACATATTACAGATACATGTACAATTTATCAATGATTAAATATATGACATTGGAAAAAATTGGACTTGAAGTTATGAAGAAAATAAAAAACTATATAAGTAGCAATAACTCAAGTGTAAATTACAACCAAATTTATTTTATTTTGTTTTTTATTTATTTTTATTGATTATTTTTATAAAGATGACTATATATATATATATATATATATATATATATATATATATATATATATATATGAAACTAAAAAACCCTTTGGAAATACAGATGGCCATAGGCCTATATAACGGATAACATTTTAATTCATTAAAGATAAATGGTTTGTTAAATCACAGAAACAAAATGCACCAAAATCATACATATAATGTTTAGTTGGACACAATACTAAATGATGACCAACAGTTATGGTTAAGAAACAAGTGGCACAATTAATAATTTGTATATTTGGGGTATCTTTATATTGCTATAACATCATTATTACATTTTATATTAACTAGAACTGTCACTGAAGGAGACTAATACCTGCGGCTCCCAATTGTTGGTGGAGAAATTTGATCCTGGGTGATGGGTTCTTAAGATGCTTGTCATCTATGCATAGTTTCGGAAAAAATGATCCTACATAATTAAATAAACCTCTGGACAAATTGTATGTATGGCCAAATTATACGTGGGAAAAAATTTAAGTTGGAAATGGAAATAAACCACAAAATTCATCCGACCAAACTGACAGTTGCGGATGAACAGGTTTTAAAGATGCCTAACATCTATGCATATTTTCAGAAAAATTGGATCATACGTAACTGAATTAAACTCCAGACAAATTGTGTCTACAGATGTACAGACAGACGGACGGACGGACAGACTGACAGATTGACAGACAAGGAGATTCGAATACACATCCTTACTTCGTTGCGGGGGTATAATAAACTGGCGGTGCAACAAAAACTCAGCGCCTAAAATTCACCCCTAGTGCACTTCTGCACTTCTGCATTGCATCATGTTTACATCAGGGACAGACATTTGGCACCCCCCCCCCCCCCCCCCCCGATATAAGCAAAAAACTTAATATCAACAAAAATGCTAAAATCTAATCATAAATTAAAACAACGGATGTTCGTCCCTTAAATTTAATAAAACAAAAAAATTATAGTCTTTTAATCTCAAACACATCAGCGTTATGCAAACAAAAACTGATTAAAAAGGCAACAAAAAATCATTTATTTAATTATACGAGATTCAAAAATTGCAACAATAAATCGAACCACCATCAATTCTCAAGATCAACTGCATGAATCATTACATGTGAAAATTCATAAATAACGATAAACTCCTTACAAACATATTCAATAGTGAGTATGTCTTTCCCTGGCATCAATAACAGTTCTACATCGGCGTCTTGTTCAGGTTCAAATGGTGGAAGTGTGTCTCATTCCTCAATAAGCACATCTTTAAGCTCTTGAAGAGTTCTTGATTAGATATCACTCAATGAAATATCGTTTTGCAATTCATCTGGGTATCTGTTAATAGTCTTTTTAACCTTATATGAGGCATATTAAAAAATTAATTTGATTAAAATTTTATTAATCTGACAATTTGAACCAAATTGGGTTTCAGTACAGTTAGTGGCACTCAGAAAACCAAGGGTGTATTAGTTCACACTGAAACTTTTTTCACACATGACTTATCAAATCAATTTACACGGAAACAGTAGCATATTGGTTACTAAGTTTTATTTATGTTTTTGTGCAAAACCAATAAGTTTTTTTGAAAAATAAAATAAAATAATTTTAAAATAAAGAATTAATCCTTAGCAAATTTTGAGTAGTATATTTCGCCAAACTTTGATACTTTAATATCATATTCTTCCTCCTACCCGATGTCAGTAATGTTTTACGGGCGTAGGTTGGCTTTTTTAAATTTATTAGCATTATTTTTTTAATTGAAACCTATGACCATGTAAAAGTGTGCGCCGTTGTTGAATTTTTCCGGGAGAGAAGATGATTTCGGAGTATGCATATCTATTTTGTAATTTTCTTACCTGAGAAATGATTTTAAATCGAACAAAGTTTAATAATTAATGACAGAAGAAGAAAATTTTCATCTGAAAAATATATACTTGGCAACAGCAAATGCGACCGAGAACAAACACTTTTACTAGAGTCCTCGTTGTCTTTCTTTGTCGATATTGTGCGTATTAATTTGCGATTTTTCCATCATTTTGTTTCAATAACTTGGAGAGCTAGACCTGATGTGCTTAATTTTTTTTTGTTTTTTAAGCCAAAAAAAAAAAAAAAAATAAAAAAAAAAAAAAAAAAAAAAAAAAAAAATAATAATAATAATAATAATAAATAAATAAATAAATTAATTAATTAAATAAATAAAAAATAAAAAAGACAGATTTTTTTATATCGTCACGACCGAAATTAAAACTACCATGATTGTTTTAAATATGAAAAAGATTTGTAAGATACTTGGAGAGGGACGAAATATTTTTATTCTGACTACTGAAATTTTGTTTGAAAGAATATTTATTAATATAAAATTATGAAAAAATTGAAAATTCATTGTCTAGTTTTCAGATTTTATATCTGATTTTATAT
Source organism: Tegillarca granosa (assembly GCA_029721355.1). Taxonomy (NCBI): domain Eukaryota; kingdom Metazoa; phylum Mollusca; class Bivalvia; order Arcoida; family Arcidae; genus Tegillarca; species Tegillarca granosa. Next base: position 2,089,261 of record CM056594.1, on the reverse strand, counting down.
TACCAAGTTTTGGTAATTGTTTTCTCCAAAAAAAAAATTAAATTAAAATTGTTTCTCCAAAACACTAAAATAAATAAATAAATAAATAAATAGATAAAATCTGTGGATGTTTGATAAACCTGTTTGTAGGTGCATTTGATTTAAAGTACATGGACATATCGTGCAACCGGCGGTCTAATTATTGACCTATGTCTAGTTTCGTCGTACGGACGCAATAGAAGACAGTTAAAAAGCAGTCCTCAAACTCTAGATCATCGTACACAAACATTTTTCTCTCTCGATTTAGGCCCAGAGGAATTTCAGCTCCTGTAGGACTATGCCTATTTGAATATTGATATCCTTTTTGAAATATCACACAATATAAACCATTACGTTTTTGTACAACATTGATTTTACCAATAATTAAGGTATGTGAATCCTCGTTTTACAATTGTATTAGTTTGTAGACATTTCCGTGTAGAAATGTAGAACTACAGTAGGGAAATCTTCTTCCCTCATGTAAATAACAACTCAGATCTTTAGTTTATTTATGCGTGTTTCTTGCATCTAAAACGCGGAGAGAGAGAGAGAGAGAGAGAGAGAGAGAGAGAGAGAGAGAGAGAGTTATTTTCAAGTATGATTTACTGCATTTGTGTTTACATATTTGCGCAAATTAATTTAAATTTCAAAATCTAAAAATATGTATTTAAAAAAAATCTTACGATTAATGCAGCGGTAAGGAAAATACATGATTTGCATTTAATATTTAAACCAATTTTTTCATCAATCATCAAACATGAAAGGACCGTATGAAAATGGGAAATGTTTTACTTCTATACGACACGGAAAATAAAGGGTAAATATGTGTACAAATTCATAATTTTTACTACAAATATAGATATCTTATTATTGTTAATGTCTACAATTTAGTACATGTATACATAAAGCATAAATTGTTTAAACATGTGATTTGGGTTGCACAATATGTTTTGTGGTTAAGCTCTGAAAAAATTTCAAAACAAGGTGCGCAAATTGCTGACGTCGATCTTTCGAACCTATTTTCTCAGTTTGACGTCATAGCGCAACTGGACCGATTTTCCCAGTCACGGTCACATATAATGGCTATAGGGTCTAATATAGCATGTTATATATAACTTCCACCGTTGTAGTCAATTGCCAATATGTGTTAAATTTGGTGTTTTAATTTTCATGATTCTGGAAAAATTTGTGTGATAAAAGAATTCGTGCCAAGAGTTCTTGCGAAATTATGCATTAATAAATCTCTTGCAATAAAAAGTTATCTAGTTCCTTTCCTTACCTTATGTATGTTTTGGTTGGGTGCACTCTGAAATAAGTTAAATTTTCACTTACAATTGTTTATTTTTCTTTGAATCTGTCTTGACTGGAGAGGGATAACTTGAATACCATCTCAAAAATAGTTTTTTTTACATTACAGTTTCATTAGAGACTTAACTAACTGGTTGTTAATGGAAAATTAACCTGTAGATCAAGTGGGTTTATATATTTACCTGCATAGAGCCTTTATTGCACCTGTATCAGCTAACACCTTGTGTAATGGTTGGTGGGTAGATAAAATGTTTAGACCAGTGGCTACTTTATTCTAAAATGAAATATCAATATCATAATGACTGAAGAAAACACAAGATCACATCCATAACTCAAACTGCCTAATATAACAGAGTATATCACATAACTCAAACTGCCTAATATAACAGAGTATATCATATTAATCTATTATGGACCTCTACCAAATGAACTGTTGTCTGGAGAGGTAAAGTGACCAAGCCAATATGCTGCATAACTCTAATTGCCAAACACAACAGAGTATTACTTTATACAAAAAGCTGTAGTATCTTCAGGTTCAAAGACTTGTCTAACTCAGAACTTGATTTGATTCCCAATTCTAGACCTGGAATATGACTGATTTAGATAATAATCACTAAGCAGCTTTAAAACATTTACTCACTTTATTCTCCGAAGTAAACAAATTAATTTGCATGTTTGGTAAACAAGAATTCCACGAAAGTAAATGTCTCGCCTGGTTAGCTTTTGACTTTAACATAAACTTTCACATTTTGACACACCACCGCTGACACCAAAAAAGTAACACCTAAGTCTCGCCTTATGGCGATGCCAGGCTCGACAATAAAACCACATGTATCATGATTTCAAATTTTTTAGTTTCAACACAAATATAGTTAATGGTCATTATAACACTAGTGGAAACATTTCAAGAAATAAATTTGCTCATGTTTAAAACATACTTTAAGTGTGAGAATTAAGGTTTCTAAATAAAACAAGCAAATGATCAATTTATCCTACATGTATATAAGCATGGCTTCATGAAGTCATCTAACAGGAAATTATTACTTCACAACAATTTTTTGACAATTTCTGGTTTTTTTGTGGGTCAGGACAGTATCAGTCAAAGAAAACAAAATCACTGACATAAAATGGTCCCATTTTAAGTTCTCAAATTTACATCGAAAAAAAAGAATCTTGCGATGATGTTCATACAAGATAGATTTTTCTGAACATGCATGTAGACAAAATGAATGCAGACTCAACAATCCTTGTTTGAGATCACACTGATAGCAGTACATTATGTGTGTGTAAGATACTTTTTTTATAAAAAAAATATAAATACCCAAGACATTTTCCTTTTTCTCTATTTTTATATAAACTGATAACCTTATACAACAATTAAAGTTCAATGCATTTCAAGTTTAGTTTCACTGTATAAGTAATTTTTACCAAAACTGCAACATTTTCGTCTTTGGCTTTTGAGATTAATGTTTGAAGACCACCATATTCTACAACCTGAAGTCATAACAATTAAAATATATAATAACTTCTAACATTTCTATGACAAAATACATATATCAATATATATATATATATATATATATATATATATATATATATATATATATATATATATATATATACCGGTATACATACATAGATGTATATATCATCATTGATTCATGCATTATATATACAATGTTTTACAACCACTCTTATCCAACCTTTAACCCTCCATGTCATCTCAAAATAAATAATAATTCACCTACAGGTCACAGCCAAGTGACAGTATCAACTATTTCTTTAACATATGTCTGTAATAATACACCTACAGGTCACAGTCAAGTGACAGTATCAACTATTTCTTTAACATATGTCTGTAATATGTTTCCATTAACTACATTTACAAGACACATTATTCAGTATGATATTAACTTTTTGAGCAAGTAATTTCAGTTAAATAGTTCTGTTCTCTTTTGGTAGTAAGCACCACTTGTAAAAAATGTAAGTCATCTAACATTTTTCTATCTCTAATAAAGTGTCTTTTTTTAAATTTTGAGTCTTATCTCAAAGATTATTCTAGAGTTTTAGTAACATGATCTTACAGCTTTATTTAGGAAGGAAGACAAAATTTAATACAGAAAATTTCTGAGTCCAAATTAGGGTTTGAACACATAACCTTTGCCTTTCAATGCCAGTAACGTTATAACAGTGTCTACTAAACATGTCCAACTAAAAATTTTAAACAAATGATCTTCAATTATAAAACATATTTTTGCATAATATTTAGACAAATTTTCTATCTTTCATAATTACAACCTTCAATTTAGTAAATGTTAAAATCAACCTAAATTATCATTTTTATACCCTCCAAAAACACATGTAAAATGATAGGAATTCAACATTCATTAAGGAATGTATTACTGCAGGGTGTTTTTTTCAATTACATTGTAATGGCTGGTCTCTATTAACCTAGGCTGAATCTATGAACTAAAATAAACAACTTTTATTTGAAGTTGTCTCCCTTTAAATGTAAAACACAAACTACTCTGAATTTAACCACAAAAATAGATAAAAAGAACCACATTCAAACCATAACCTATATTGGGTTCTTAATTTAATCATTGTCTTGATAGAATTATTCCACTATTTATAGTAACCATAATCTAAGTACTGTTGTTTATAAGTATTGATCTCTAAAAAAATCAAATAACTTCAAAAACTTTTGATGTCATATCTTATCAAAAATGATCTTGTAACTGAAGATTAATACCTTTATAAGTCCAGGCGGGTCCTTACATAATTCAACAATTCCATTAATGGACTCCACTTTAAATGCCTTCAAATATATTGAGACCAGGCTGATTAATAAGAGTACATATGATATTAATTAATTAATTAAGTCGGTCAAATTTTAGGTTCAACCATAAAAAATCTTACTTAATTGTTAAACACTTTTGTTTTATCTGAAATAGGGCTCAAAAGAGCATTTATAATCAATGAATACCAAATGTGTATACTCAAGACACTCGGGAAGCTGAAAATCAAATTAGTTTTTGTTACCACATTTGGTTTTAGAGAAGAAGAAATTTTAAGTTTTTTCAAATATAGGTCACAGTGACCTACTTTCTAGTTATGGCAACCAAAAGTGCAAATTTTAAAGGTGCCCTCCCAATAACTCTTCATGTAAAGTTTGATCAATTTTGGTCATTTGGTTTTTTTTGAGATGTCCATAATGTGAGTTACACATGCACACATAGATATATACACACATGCTGCACCATGACATAAACTCACATGGCCTAGAAGCCAGGTGCGCTAAAAATGATATACATTTTTAACATATCACCTAGTTAGAAATCATCTAATATGACTTTTTCAAAATGATACATATACAATGTACATACAGGCAAAGATGATCTTGATTTTGTTACAAGCTCTGTAATTGGACGACAGGATTCACACACTCTCTCAGGGTCATCTATACCAAGTTGTGGCAATGGTATCTAAAAGGGAAAAAAATCAATTAAATATGTATACAATAAACTTGCAAGGCAAGAACAAGAAATTATATAACAAATGAAATCTTTCAAGTTTAAATTTGTTTAATAAATTTAAAAACAAAAATAAGCAATGACTGTAAACTTGTCCAAATCTAAGATTTATTGTCTGCATATAAGCAGATACATGCAGTGTTTATGTATTTGATGTTACAGTTTTTGTCATTTCTGTGTTCCTAATTATTTAGATTATGTAATTTAAAATACATGTAATGTATGTTCTAATAACTAAATATTATGATCTTGTAATTTAAAACATTATATATAACTTTTTTCATCAAACATTCTTACACCAGGAACTTGTTGGATTTTACTACAAATTTACCAATTAAGTTAATTACAGAATTTTTTCTACTTTATTTTGGGGAAAAATAAACTAAAGAAGTTTTCAATTACAAAACAATTCAGTTAACAATTTAAAAGTCTAAAGAAATTATTTATCATATGCAATTCAAAACCAAACATTCTAACTATCTTGTATTTAAATTATCACAAAAATAATACATTTTTATACAATATGGTTAGTTAAAAATTATTTGACAAAAATGAGAAAAATGATGTCTTTTCCATTGATTATAGGGAACTTGTACTAAAACCAATGGACTAACAAATGTCGTGATATATATATATATATATATATATATATATATATATATATATTATAAAAGTGTTTACCCTTTCTTTGCAGCATTTATTACAGAAAACATGACCACATTGTCGACAATGATGTTTACGTCTTAACTGATTAAATTTATTTTTACAAAGAACACAAGAGTTGGCATCAGAATCTTCAACCCACCTGCAAGAATAAATATCTCAACATGAATAGTTTAACAAATATGTTTTAAATGCACTACTTTTCTCTAATAAAATTAAATTTATTGATAACTAGAGGGTGTCTTCTGGAGTGCAATATGTACCTGACAGGAAACCAAACAAGAAAGAACTTATGGGTATACAGATATAGAAACTCGCTATAAATGCAAAACTTCAACTAGATATATACTTACAACCATTGTTTAGTAAATTCAAGTTCTGACTTTGTGAAATTGACATAAAATTAATAAAACATCCAGAGGTGTATAATGTTAGAATTCCTCCTTAGGTTAACAAGGTTAAGGTCAAAACGAAAGACTCATTGCTGGAAGAAAAATAATAATAACAGTAATGGCACATATCCATATAGCAAAGCCATTAAGAGTCATGATTTTCAGGAAGTCTTACGAGTGACCAGGCTAAGGATCAAAATTGATACTTCCAGGTTATGTGTATGAGCTGTACCTAAAAGATCCAGACTGAAAAATCTGGAATTAAGTTAATCACGTTAATTATATCTATTTACATATAAAGCCTTGCTCAAGGTCTACTACAACACTGTTACTTATGTTGTTTTAGGACCTTTAAAATTCATCTTTGTTACAGTCGGGTATGTTTAGCTGCATATATATATATATATATATATATATATATATATATATATATATATATATATATATATATGTGTGTGTGTGTGTGTGTGTGTGTGTGTGTGTGTGTGTGTGCAACTGTGAAAAGTGTTTAAAATCTCAAATATGCATACGAATATATTTAAGATGAATTCCAAGATAAACCTTTACCCATAATACTGGTTACAACAACGTGACATGATCAGAGGAAGAAATTTACAGTATGCATCTAGAAATAAGCCTACCTAGATTTAGTTAGAACAAAATTGTTAGAGTCAAATACATCTTGCAATCCCTCCACAGTCGCTGGATAAACATCTCGGCCTTCCAGTTTGACAGGACGCAGAGTTCCCATTTCTTATGCTAGGGCAATACAAGTGATCACGGTTCATATTCTGTAAAATACATTCTATTGCAAACAATAACAACATCTACATGTGTTCAAAGCCCCGCCTCCTTCTTTCGCTTTTAAATCGAGGGGCGAGGTTATATGAACACTAAGCTTCAAAACGGTAAAGAACACAATCAAGTCCGGATATACTTACTGAGCATCTTAAGGAAATTCAAATTTATATTAGATAGAAAATCACTACAAACATTATATTTTGCCTATGTACGACCCATTTTAGAATACGCAGATGCAGTTTGGGATAATATACCTTTATATCTTAAAGAAGAAATTGAGAAAATTAATTTAGAAGCTGCCAGAATAGTGAGTGGAGCAATTAAGCTCTGTAGCAGACATTTACTTTATATTGAAAATGGTAGGGAATCTTTGACTAACAGACGGAAAAAACACCGACTAATACAGTTCTACAAAATGCTAAATGGAATCTCTCCGAGTTATTTATCTGAATTAATCCCACAAAAGACAAACGAGATACAGACAGACAACGAGACAATCAAACAGCATCTCTTCAGTCTTATGTCATACAAATTCTCACTCTAATTCATTTCTACCATCGACTATAAGAGAATGGAATGACTTGCCAAACGAGGTTAAACAAACCACATCTATAAATTCTTTCAAATTATACCTTGATCGCGACTTAAGTAACTTGACCTCCACCTTATTATAATTATTTTTCTGGTTCAAGACTAAAGCAAATCTTACATGCAAGGTTACGCATGCAATGTAGTTCATTAAACTCTCATTTATTCTCAAGAGATATTATTGACAGTCCCCTCTGCAGACGTGGTGAATATGAATCCACTAGTCATTATCTACACACGGTACTGAAATTTATATTCAGAAATAACTGAGAAATAGATATTTGTTTACACTGCCTCATTATATATAACAACCGATCTTTTACTGTATGGAGATAGTACACTTACGCTGGAACAGAATAACAAAATTTTTCAGTCAGTTCAGAATTATATTATTCATTCAAAACGTTTTCGTATTCAAAATACTTCTTATAGAGATAATTTTCTTCGCAGCTAATATACTTATTAATGAAGTACTCGACTATGGTGCCTTATTTCTGACATCGACATAATTTTAGTTGACATAAGATTATCTCAACATGTCGACTTAATATCTTGACAAGTCGAGATAATATCATGAAAAGTTATGATAGTATGGTGGCTTATTTCTGACATCGACATAATTTTAGTCGACATAAAATTATCTCGACATGTCGACTGAATATCTTGACAAGTCAAGATATTATCATGGAAAGTTGTGATACTATGGTGGCTTATTTCTGACATCGACATAATTTTAGTCGACATAAAATTTTCTCAACTTGTCGACTTAATATCTTGACAAGTCAAGATAATATCACGAAAAGTTGTGATACCAAAATATAAGTTGAGGTAAATAACACGACATGTCGCGATACTTAAGTTGACCAGTCGCGATAATTATCCCGATATCTTGAATTATTTTTAACGCGGCAAGTCGTGTTACTTATCTCAACTTTTTATTTTAATATCACAACTTTCCATGATATTATCACAACTTTCCATGATATTACCCCGACTTGTCAAGATATTAAGTCGACATGTCGAGGTAATTTTATGTCGACTAAAATTATCTCGATGTCAGAAATAAGCCACCATATGATACCAAAATAAAAAGTTGAGATAAGTAACACGACTTGCCGCGATAAAAATAGGTCGAGATATCGAGATAATTATTACGACAGGTCAACATAAGTATCACGGCATGTCGTGTTACTTATCTCAACTTTTTATTTTGGTATCACAACTTTCCATGATAATATCTTGACTTGCCAAGATAATAAGTCGACTTGTCGAGATAATTTTATGTCGACTAAAATTATGTCGATGTCAGAAATAAGCCACCATAATGTCGTGTTATTTATCCTAACTTTTTATTTTGGTATCACAACTTTCCATGATATTATCTTGATTTGTCAAGATATTAAGTTGACGTGTTGAGATAATTTTATGTCGACTAAAATTATGTCGATGTCAGAAATAAGCCACCATTGTGATACCAAAATAAAAAGCTAAGATAAGTAACACGACATGCCACGATACTTATGCTGACCAGTCGTGATAATTATCTCGATATCTCGACTTATTTTTATCGCGGCAAGTCGTGTTACTTATCTCAACTTTTTATCTTGTTATCAAAACTTTCCATGATATTATCTCGACTTGTCAAGATATTAAGTCGACATGTTGAGATAATTTTTATGTCGACTAAAATTATGTCGATGTCAGAAATAAGCCACCATAGGTATCACATTTTTTCATGACATTATATAGACATGTCAAGATATTAAGTCGACATGTTGAGATAATTTTGTGTCGACTAAAATTATGTCGATGTCAGAAATAAGCCACCATAAGAATGAGTAGGCGATTGCAAGCTTTTGATAAAATATATTCAACATGTGGTTTCCAGGATAAGTCTGCTGATATGAAAACACCAAGGTGTTTATGGATATTTGCTTGTGAAATTTATATTCCGTTCATATATAAAGGGGGATGGTCAATTTTGGTTCTTATACGTGAAATTATCATAGACTCTGTTTTTGGAGATTAAAGTCAACCAGCCATTTTGATGACCATTCATGCACAGATTGTAGACAGTTATTGAGGCGCAGTGCCGCTGAAACAGGGTTATCAATAACTAAGAAAAGGGTTTTATCTAACATCTGACTAGTTTTTCTACTTATTTTGACAAAATACAAGTTTTATCGAACACGCCTGATACAAAATCTTGTATCACCACACTGTGGTGATACAACAATGGCGCTTAAGTGCACGTGCACTTTTAGACCGACTACTTTTCATGACGTCACGGGAAATCCCCAGGTAGCAATTTCTTTTTTACATTCATTTCACAATCAATTTTTGTTAATAAATTTGTAAATCTTTTAAAAAAATAAATAAAAAAAATTTTAATAATAATAATAATAAACCAATACCAGCGCCAGAAAAACGACATGCACTCGCCTTCTCCATTTCATGAATATTGCTCCAAGCAGTCCGGTCATAAAAAAACATTTCATGTGTAAACAATTATGCAGTCGCATCAAAATCCATGCAACATGATATGACGAACACATAATGTGGAACCAGCCGTTACGCAAATGTAAACAATCAAACAACACACAGTGACAAACTCTCTGAAAATTCCCAATTATCCAATTACTGAACAATCTGCTAATTTTAGTCAAATAAACGAACAATATTTTTATATTCTAGGCAATCTTTTTCCTGTTTTCATTGACATACTTTTACCTATTCTGGCAATGTCACTATACAATTTATCAACAATTCTGAACCACCAAAAAAAAAGGACCTCGAATGACCATAAACAGTGACGAAAGTAATGTAAGTCATGAGGCGCCGTTTCTATATTTATTCACTATTTTAGCATATGCATAATTCATTTATGGATATCCATAAATCGAATTTAACATATGTAAAATTATTTAAAGATATCCAAAAATAATTTTGCATATGTAAAATTCGATTTATGGATATCCATAAATCGACTTTTGCATATGCATTAATACATTTTTACATATGTTAAAATGCTGGCTATTTTTGCATATGCAAAAATACATTTTTACATATGCATAAATCGATTTTTGCATGTGCAAAAATAGTCGGTATTTTTGCATATGTAAAAATCGATTTTAACATATCCATAAATCGCGAGTGTGAAATGATTTCTCCCCAACTATTTAGTGCGGGTCTATTTCGTGTTACGTCGGTTTGTAACATGGCAACTAACTCAATTTCTGATATGATATCGACAGCTTTGTCGTCAACATGCCGATCATCAATTTCCAAACACCTCAATGCGTTTGATATACTCCTCTGATATTCGTTCTTTCCTTTTATTATTTCTAGCAGCCATGTTGGATTTTGTAGGGCGAACCGTCGCGTGTAGACCAGGTCGCGTGGTAATGTAATGAATCGTAATGTAATAAACACTTTAGTCAGTTTTAAAAATGCGTAGGCTTATATTTTTTCACTAATTTTGAAAGTGCATTTATTAACCATAAAGAAAATTAACGATTTTTATTTGTTACAATAGAAAAATATTACTCTCACAATATACCGGAAAGTATTTACTTCGGGATTGATAATTGGGGAGAACTCAGTATTTTCAAATTTTACAAATTTATTTTTGGATATCCATAAATCGATTTTTGCATATGCAAAAATGCCAAATATTTTTACATATGCATAATTCGATTTTTGGATATCCATAAATCGATTTTTGAATATCCATAATTCGATTTTTACACATACAAAAAAAACGACTATTTTTTTCAGAATTCACTAAGATCATTTCCTTAATGTTTGAAACTACGACGCCATCTTGAATCTAAGGCGAACAACCTTAAAATATTGATAGCTTTGCACGCTTGCGCTTGCGCATACAACCATTCCTGAACGGTTAGAAGTCAATGCGATCGCGTATATACGCACTCTTGAACGGGCCTCAGATATTGAGTTAGTTGCCATGTCACAAACCGACGTAATAATAAAGACGAAGTAGACCTGGCCCCAGTTTCACAATCATTCACTCAACTGAGTGTACACTCAAATCAAATATTGCCATTTTTGCTCATTAATATTTTGAAAATTTTAAGTTTTATAAAACAATATTTTGTTTTGCTCAACAAAACTACATTAAATAATTAAGATAAAAATTTTAATTGTGTAATATCTTTAAATTTGACATTGAAATATTCCCGAATTTGAGTTGAGTGTACACTCAGCTGAGTGAATGATTGTGAAACTGAGCCCCGCACTAAATAGTTGGGGAGAAATCATAATAGTCCGGCGATATAAAATTTTCTCAACTTGTCGACTAAATATCTCGACAAGTCGAGATAATAATTTATTATCATGAAAAGTTGTGATACCAAAACAGAAAGTTGAGATAAATAACACGATAAAATAAGTCGCGATATTGAGAAAATTATCACGACTGGTCAACATAAGTATCGCGGCATGTCATGTTATTTATCTCAACTTATATCGAGAAAATTATCACGACTGGTCAACATAAGTATCGCGGCATGTCATGTTATTTATCTCAACTTAATAATAATAATAATAGTAATAATAATTTGTTGTTATTTTTTTCATGATAATAATAAAAAGGTGCATTGTGTTTAAATTTTAAAAGAGGATTTAGATCCAAGTATCTTTTAAGTATGTGTAAAAGCGATACGCCTTTAACTAATTTTCTGTCCTTATACATGTACTTTTTCAAGGATAGACTTTTGACAAAAACACTGGTGTATTATGTTATTTGACTCATTTTTGTACTTTTTTTAAGAAGCACTTGTTTTGTATATATACCAGAGATAAGTGGGTTAATTATTGGATACAAGAATAAAGTGTATTATATAACTGGAATTTCCAATTTGTTCAACAAGTGTTCTGTTTACCAGAGGTAAGTGCTTTTTTCATTGGATACTAATTTAAGTCAAGCATCTCTTAAAAGTTAACCACGATCATCATTTTAGTATAAATACAGTTTAGTTTCTATACATTACATGATTGCAAGTAAATATGAAGCTCTTCGTCGCTGTTGTATTTGTCTTGCATCTTTTACATTCGGTGGCGTTCGGAGTTCCTTTATTAGACGAAGAAAAGTCGCTGCTTGGAGAGATAAAAGCAAAAATATGGCTACTCGAACAACTGGTTAAAAAAAGAACAGAATTCTGTAATCAAACACCCGGTACCAGAACCGTCGACAACAACGACAACGACAACGACATCGCCTTATCCAACGAAACAGACCGACAAGGTAAACAAGCTTTCTACATTCACGAATAGCAGGCAAGTTAGAGGAACGTAGTAAAATAGTTTTTTTACCGTGAAAGACAGCTATACGTTATATACATTACGAGGTACAGTTATCAAACCTCAAAGACAATGATGTATATAACTGGCGTCATGTTGCACACTAAATGTCTTTTTGAAGATTTCATTATAACTGGCGTATATATACTATAACTCTCGCAAAAACTGCAGAATATTAACTTATCCTGATACATATAATAAGTACTAGCTTGCCAAAAAAGCTTGCTTGACTAACCATTTACTACTATGAATACGGTGTTTCATGCACGTCACGGTAAAAATGTTAGCAATGTTCTATGTGCAAATTAAAAACATCCGCGTACCAGGAATTTCACTCGCGTCAAAAAGTTTTCCAAGAGATATTTGAATACCTTTATAATGCATTTCAGAAGGCAATGTCAATGTTTCTCAAAATGCTTTACGCCGAAAGTGGGATCTTGTCGTGCATATTATTGGTCACATGATGAACATGTCAAGTAAATTTTGACATGTGAAATTTATGGACAGTCATAGCTTAGTGCAAAGCATTAATTTTTTTTAGATTATTAACGGTCCGATAACTGCCTTAGTCATTATAGGTATACTGAATAACACGTGTTAGTGCTCACGAAATAACTTTCACGCGAGCACGCAATAAGACTTGGTCAGACCCGGCCGGGGTTCCAACCCCGACCTCACATAGGAAGCAAGCATTCTACCGACTGAAATACTGTAGAGGTTCGTAGTACAAATTTAAAGACTACATAACTATAGCATAGCTATTGTATATTTCAGATAAATCATGTCCGTTTTTTTACGACATGGATCCAGTAACTGGAATATGTTATAGAATATATCATATTAAGAGAACGTGGGCAGAAGCAAGACAATTTTGTGAAAGGCTAAACCAGAGACTTTTGGTTTTAGATGATCGTAAGAAATTTGACCGATTTAGAGAAATTCTGAGTTCAGGTAAGTATATTAAGTTCTAATATCCAATTTTGATAAGGTGAAATCTTTAATCTTTTACAAAATATTTATCAATAATAACACGATCAACTGAAATTGTAATTTTGGCAAGCACAATGACTAAAGTCTACCGCCACCCCAACATTTTGAACTACCCTCTACTCAAGTTTGCATCATTGGTTGGTTAAAATGTGTAATGTCACATCTGCAATTTTTCAATTTTTCAGTTTATTCGAGTCAGTTTATTACTTACTAGGATAGGTTATGTTCGCTTGAGTGCGAGTTTGTAATAAGACCGCCTTGTACTATCTCGCACTCAGGCTGACTTTTTGTTAGGGTGTTACTAGTATATATTTAAATTGTTTTCAGTTCTATGATAAGGACTTTAATCCTATAAACCTGCCTTAAGGAAGAAATCAAGTATGTTTTACGATAGTGGTTCTTGACTGAAGGTGGGGGGGGGGGGGTAAGAATTCTGGCCCCAGCAACCTCCACCCCTCTCAAAGGAATCATTCCGTGGATTTTTTTATTACTCTGTCATGTGCTACATGACAACTCTATTCAAATGTCCATTATAAACCAGAAAAAAAAAACATACAGATTAGTGGTTGGAATTAAAACTATTTAAAAATTATATATGTACATAACACCACTCAGCCCCACCCCACAGTCGGAATGATCTTGGATCTCTTTTAATAGTTATAATCTTTTTCTTTCATCATAAGGAACCAGACATATATATAGTTTAGGGGTGGGGATCTCAACAGTTTAAAAGTTATGACAAAGCCCAACCTGGCAGCATTCCTTAGTGGTACCCCTGGAAATCTTTCTAAATAAATTGATGCGCCTTGAGATGCTGATTTTAAATATTCATTGTGTTATAGTACACAACAAAGTGTACATGTATATGAACAAAAAATTGTGATTTTTTTTTATTTTAAGACCCCGCCCTCCTGTACCTGCCAATTAAATCTCCAGTGATTTAAATAACGGATAGCACAACTTTGATAGGACATGAACCTCCCTTGAAAATTTTGAACGAGATTGAATGATGCGTCTAGGAAAAATCCTGCGGACAAAAAGTGATCAGTCGAAAAAAAAATGGAACCGAAAACGAAAGAATAGCAATAAGTTTTCCAACTAGTTAGGTGGAAGATTTAATTAGTGCATTTAACTTAATTTACAATCGTTTTTAACTTATATTTAATCTTGAAGATTCCTAACTCACTCTTGTCACAAGAATAATTATAGTTTTTGTTCTCGATTAACTTGAAGTGATTAGATTTGATTAACATATGATTTATTAGGCTTTAAAAGACTATTTATTAGGCTTTAATAGTAATTTTCGACCGTAACCAGTCTTATTGATAAAGTATTAATGTCGCTCATATAATTATTGCATTTTTTTTCGTTACAGTTCCTTTAGATGGTTCAGATGCTCTCCAAGTTGGATTTAAATATTCAGTCATGGACAGTAAGTTCTTATGGCTGACTGGCAAAGAAGTAGAGAGTAATACTTGGGGTAAAAATCAACCGAATTTAAAAGGAGAAATGTGTGGAGGAATAGGGATTGACTGGGGAGATCCTCCATTAATGCTACACGATGCCAGCTGTAATCAAGAACGTCTTTATTTTATTTGTGAACAAGAGTATTAGAACATATTATTTTGCGAACCCGTGCTGGATTTTGCTTGAAAAAATGAATTACATTTTTTTCTGCTTTTGCTTAAATATTTTTTATTAATACACATGTATAATGCAATACACACGTGAACAATTAGGTCGAGCTGTTTGCTTTCGGCTAAGTAAGATAAGTTTTTGGTGTTTTTGATACATTTCTTTAAATATAGCCATTTTAAACATTTTTGAGGTGGAATTCTAACAATAGTAACACGACGTTTGTCAGGGTTTTTTTCGCGAAAAGTGCTGTTTTTGATAATTCAAATGCTTATTGGGCGACTTACTTAATTTATAGTCATTAAAATATATTTCAGCTACTCTGTGTTTTTATTCATTAATTAAACCTTTTTATCTGTTTATATTTTTATAACTTTAATGACATACAAAATCCTTAGAGAGTTGACTGTTATGCAGTTTGTGTGCGTTTAATTAATTATCATGTACTATGTTTTACAGCGGAGATGAACCCAATCACCAACATTTTGTTTTTATATTCATATTTTTTTACATTTAGTAATTATAAAAAATAAACAGCAAACTTTGTTAAGTAAAGGATCAGTAGAAGTGCATTGTTTATGTTTCAATTTTATATCTTGATATAAAAAACATTTAGGAAAACCAAGTTGTAATTTTATATCTCAGCGATGTTAAAATAACGTTCAGATGTCAAAATAATGTTCAGAAAAACCAAGTTGTAATGTTATTTCTTGCATATGTGATAGATTTATCTGGTACGATATTTTTTCCATATCACACCCCGCGTGCGCACGTGTATCCTATCTCAATTGAACGAGGACTACTTTTTCAATTGGCAAAGGTCAAAATTTAGTGCGGAAAAATATGAAAACGACCCCAAAAAATTATGATGAATAATATTATTTTTACTAAAAGATGTATATGTAAAGAGATAAATCCACTGGGCGAAAAATCAACTTTTATACATCTTTTATTATTCCCAACAGGTATTGGAAAGTTCAACCCTTTGACAAGTCAACCTTTCCTATACCTTTCGTTTCACAAAATATCGTCTTTCATATTTTGAATTGTACGGAAGATTCAAAAGGTAATATTTCATCTTTTGACATTGTCAAAAGGTAAAATTCCAAAACTTTTCGTATACTGTCAAAAGATAACAGTCCCTATTATTACACTTTTGTTTTGTCTAAAACTTCTAAATGCATATGAATTTTACATTTTTTTTACACCTTTTATATACATGTCGATTAACTCAAAATGTCATCTTTTTTCACCTCTTTTATTCTTTGATAGAAGTCAAAATGTCAAATTTCGACACCTTTTTATACATGTCGATTAACTCAAAATGTCATCTTTTTTCACCTGTTATTACCTTTGATAGAAGTCAAAATGTCAAATTTCTACACCTTTTTATACATGTCGACTAACTCAAAATGTCATCTTTTTTCACCTGTTGATAGAACTCAAAATGTCAAATTTCGACACCTTTTTATACATGTCGATTAACTCAAAATGTCATCTTTTTTCACCTGTTATTACCTTTGATAGAAGTCAAAATGTCAAATTTCTACACCTTTTTATTCATGTCGACTAACTCAAAATGTCATCTTTTTTTACCTGTTGATAGAACTCAAAATGTCAAATTTCGACACCTTTTTATACATGTCGACTAACTCAAAATGTCATCTTTTTTCACCTGTTGATAGAACTCAAAATGTCAAATTTCGACACCTTTTTATACATGTCGACTAACTCAAAATGTCATCTTTTTTCACCTGTTGATAGAACTCAAAATGTCAAATTTCGACACCTTTTTATACATGTCGATTAACTCAAAATGTCATCTTTTTTCACCTGTTATTACCTTTGATAGAAGTCAAAATGTCAAATTTCTACACCTTTTTATACATGTCGACTAACTCAAAATGTCATCTTTTTTTACCTGTTGATAGAACTCAAAATGTCAAATTTCGACACCTTTTTATACATGTCGACTAACTCAAAATGTCATCTTTTTTCACCTGTTGATAGAACTCAAAATGTCAAATTTCGACACCTTTTTATACATGTCGACTAACTCAAAATGTCATCTTTTTTCACCTGTTGATAGAACTCAAAATGTCAAATTTCGACACCTTTTTATACATGTCGATTAACTCAAAATGTCATCTTTTTTCACCTGTTATTACCTTTGATAGAAGTCAAAATGTCAAATTTCTACACCTTTTTATACATGTCGACTAACTCAAAATGTCATCTTTTTTCACCTGTTGATAGAACTCAAAATGTCAAATTTCGACACCTTTTTATACATGTCGACTAACTCAAAATGTCATCTTTTTTCACCTGTTATTACCTTTGATAGAACTCAAAATGTCAAATTTCGACACCTTTTTATACATGTCGACTAACTCAAAATGTCATCTTTTTTCACCTGTTATTACCTTTGATAGAACTCAAAATGTCAAATTTCGACACCTTTTATATACATGTCGACTAACTCAAAATGTCATCTTTTTTTACCTGTTTTTACCTTTGATGTAACTCAAAATGTCAAATTTCTACACCTTTTTATATATGTCAATTTCATGGTCGTGGTTGGAGTTGTAATATTTTTTAACAATTTTTCAGCTTTTCGCCACGAAAGCAATGCTATTTTATATTTATGGAGTAATCTAGGAATACGTTCATGTGTTTTGATTTGCCATGTACTAGCGCGAAATCAAAGCATTTTTTTTATTAAAGTGCGAAGAGACAATACACTAATAGGATTTTACAATAAAGTCGTATGGTGGCGCATAAATATATAAAACAGAATATAATGGTCAGTTTGCCGTTCCGTTTCCCAGTTAACTTTACTTTGGTTTATCCACCTGAATAATGCTATGTATATTATCATTTTTAAAAAACTGCAATCACGTTAAACAGATTTTTTTTTTTTTTTTTTTTTTTTTGAAAACTACAAATAAACATCTAAACATATAAACAATCCCCAGATAAGCACACTATCAGCATTGCCAAATACATATACAGCTGTTTAAGATTTGGAGAGAAATGTTGTTGTTGTTGTTGTTGTAATGTGTAATGTTGATAAGTGTCGCATAGGAAAATTTTCACCCAACGAGAGCAAGATTATAAATCTTAGAAGTATAGGAGTTAATTATAGTCTGCCTTTTACTACCGCGTACCCTGGGCGACTTTTTGTTAAGGTGCTAGCTCACCCAGTCAGTAGGCCGCACAAAAACACACAGCTTCCCAGTCCGCTATCCTAATATCAGGTGAACAAGTTGATACTCTGTCCTCTAAATGCCTAACGCTAGGTTAGGAAGCAGTATCGAAGATTTTAGAGTCGTATGTATGATCCGAATGAGGCTCAAGACTGCACCTCCTGCTCTCAAGGGGGACGCTCTAGATCGAGAGGGACTACAGTAAATTTGTGCTAGATGTGGATAACTATAGGCAACTCCCGATTGTTTGGTATATAACACCCGGTTATCGGAGATAAAATAAATTTTGACGGGTTCCGATTTAATTGTTGTCGTAATTTCCATGCTAGATGCGAGATTGTACATGTATGCTCTTGCGTATAGTAGCAGTAAACGGTCTTACTACTCATGGCATTTAGCATAAATTTAAAATATTTATTTGGTCAAGGTGAACACAATTCCGTTTGTTGTTCCATTACTAAAAAAGAAAAACTTAAACTTAACGAATTATATCAGATTTACGTAGCCATTAAAATAAATGTCTTGCTGTGATCATTACTGACAGAGACATGTTAAAAGTTAGAATTCCCTCCTCTCTTTAATTTGTAGCATCAACTTTGATACATCCATAAGAAAAATAATTGGAAATTTAATTGAATTTTATTTCTTGAAAGAAAGATAAAATGATTATTTGTAACAATGGTCTAGGGCTATAAACAAATTTAACCTGCGGTTTTTTTTTTTTTTTTTTGTTTTTTGTTTTTTTTTTGTTTTTTTTTTTTTTTGCCCCCCCACCCCCCTACACCACAAATAAACATCGTTTAACTTTTACACTTTATAGATAAGCCCAGATTTTCAAAAAGGAGTGGAGAAATGGCAATTTTCTGCTACATTAAACTGATACCTTTAAGGACAATTAAAAAAATCAATAGGCCAACTCCTGTGGTGTAACTTAACATTAAAAACTGACCAATTTAACATGACTGAGGATTTATCCAATTCTGACCATTTTAAACTGAAATAACTGAACCTTATCTGACAAAATTTAAAAAAATAAAATAAAATAAATCAAAGTACGTAAAAACTGATGAGAAGTGAATCTTAATTTTTCGAAAACTTCAAACTATTTTTTGTAATTATATATAATGTAACTTACCCCTCAAATAATTCTACCAAAGTATTTATTACATTTTATTCAGTATTAAGTCAGTCTTGTATGATTGTGTGTTGTTTTTTTTAAAAAAAGATGGGAAAATAGCTTATAGTAAACTTATAAATCCGAAATTGAAATTAATAACTTTACTTAAGTTTTATCCTGAGATACTTAAACCGGGACTCTTGAAATGCATTAAATATGTTCAACAGAAATAGAAATCATTGAAAGCCTTAACCTAGAAGGAACTTTTTAAGTGACAATTTAAAATATTAATTAAGTTTCATATTTTCTTATTTATCTGAGACAGTTGTTTGAGGTGATTTGTGACAGTATATATTGTCGCTCTGAACATATTGTAGCACATCGATAAATATCAGATGCCCGACGACAATATGTACCCTGTCACTGTACAAATTGTCGTCTACCTAATATGGTTTATATTATTGAGATGATGATGATGATGATGATGATTGGACATTTTCAAATCGAATATGAAAAATGATGTTTTAGTTTTAATAACCAACAGATACTGTAAGATACTGTAATTAAACTATACACTGAGTATCTCTCTCTCTTTCTTTCTCTCATAGTTTTAGTTTAGTTTAAACATATTTTATTGCAAAATTTTTACAATAGGATTGGAAACGAGTTGTACAACTCATAATTTTCCTCTCCCAATTACAATTATGTTTAAATACAATATACAGCATGCAAAATTTAAATACAATAATAGCGACTGACACGAACATATTTACATAATAATAATAATAATGATGATGATGATGATAATAATAATAATAATAATAATGCAAAAGTGAAGTGTAAAGAAAAAGTAATAACAAAGGTGCATACGAGAAGGGAGAGGGGAGGGGGTAGTAAGAATTGTAAAGGGGAACGGGAGAAATAACATTTGCCGCAGGAATGATGTAAAGTTTGGTATTTAAGGGAAGCGTTTAGTATGTTTGATGTAATTTATAACAGCCAGAAATATTTTACAGTTGTTGGCATAGGACAGTTCAGCGTCACCATAGAGTAAAACTGTAACAGTTAACTGACCGTGATTTTGAACTACAGAGTCAAAGAGAACTTGACGAGGAACAACATATAGAGAACACTGGAAGAAATAGTGATAAGAATCCTCAAAGTGATGCCCACAACTACAACTGGGATTGCTCACTAGATTAACTCTATAAAGATGGGCATTTAGAGAACTACAGTTATGACGAAGTCTCGTGAAGATTATGTTTGTTTTCCTGTCACCAGTGCCAAAGTAGTTAGGCGCTTTTTCTAAGGGACACTTAACCAAACATTTGAAAGTATACAAATTTGTTGCAGATTTGGCATCAGGATTAAGTAAATTCCAAGACCTGCATGTTGCAGGAAAGAATGAGTTTTGAAATGATGACAGTCTGCACCGAGGTAGTGAGAAGTTATAACTATTTCGAAGAAAATAGTTTGAGTTGTCAGCAACTAGAGGAGGAAGCAAATCAGTAAGATAGGCAGGGGCCAACCCATGGAGGACACTAAACAATAAACATAACCTTTTATATAAGCGACGTGACTCTAGTGTTTCCCAGCCAGTTTCAAAATACAAAGCATCTTTGCTGGCATAAATAGGTAGTCCTGTGACAATTCTGGCTGCTTCGAGTTGCACCGATTCTAATCTATTGGTGTCACTGGCACTACAACCTGCCCAAACTTCTGATGCATACTCCAATACCGGCCTTATAAATGTTAAATATAACTTTGAAAGAGACTCCCTACCTAAAGTGTATTTGAGTGTCCGTAATACGGCTAATTGTTTTGAAACCTTACTAATAACATCATCAACATGAAAAGTCCACTTACAATTAAAACTGAAAATGACACCGAGATGTTTGTGTTCGCCTACCTGACGGACAGCAGTTTCGCCAAATTTAAAATTAAATTCAGAGTTATTAAACATATTGGTAAACACAACAACTTCGGATTTATCGGCATTAAACTGGACTAACCATTTTTTCGCCCATTCTGTAATTTTAGATAAGTCAGAATTTACAGCAAGATGTAACTCAGATACATTGGTAAACCTATAGCCAAGAGAAGTATCATCAGCAAATAATCTAGCCATACCAAGAAGTTGCTCATGAATGTCATTAATGAATACGAGAAACAGAAGTGGACCGAGTACTGATCCTTGGGGTACACCTGCGGATAGATTACCAATATTAGAGACTGTATCACCTAACAAGACAACCTGTTTCCGGTTGCTAAGATAGTCGGTCATTAGAGCAAGGAGGTCTCCTTGTATTCCAAATTTACTTAACTTTTTAACAAGACCTTTAATCCAGACCCTATCAAAAGCCTTAGCAACATCTAAAAATACCATACATGAGGATTCTTTATTATCTAACCCAGAGCAGATTTCATGAAACATTTCGACCAACTGATGAACTGTAGACCGTCCCGCAAGAAATCCTGATTGATAACCATAGATCACACCATTATCAAGTAGATGATTATAGATATATTTATATAAGATCCTTTCAAAAATTTTACCAACACAGCTGAGTAGAGATATGGGTCTATAATTAGAAACTAGAGACTTGTCACCTTTTTTATAGATTGGAATAACTCTAGCAATTTTCCATACAGATGGATAACATTTTTGACCTAAACACTTGTTAAAAAGGATTTGTAGAGGTATAGAAATTTCCATTGCAACTGGGCGTAACATTTTGTGACTAATTTTATCAGCACCCACAGCCTTGTTTGATTCAAGATTGGATATAACATCAAATACATCCTGATAACTAATAGTAACTCGATCTAGAACAGTTCTAGAAATAACATCACACTCAGGAGGTTCCTTATCATCATCCTCTAGACTAGCAACCGAACAGAAATAGTCATTGAGCATATTACATTTATCAGAGTCACTGAAAGCATAGCCTGTAGAATTTTGTAACGGAGGAAGAACGTTGGACGTCTTTGATTTGCCAATAAGAGATTTTATGATTTTCCAGTAGGTTCGAGGATTAGAAGATTTGACCTGGTCCAAGGTAGAGTCGATACTAGAGAAATACTGTTGCTTAGCATACTTCTTCATATTGGTTACTTTATTTCTTTGACTCTTGAACTTGGTCACATTATTAGAAGAGGGACATCTAGAGGCAGCACGCCTTAGACGGTTTTTCTTTCTTATTTCCCGTCTTAGTTCAGAAGAGAACCAAGGTTTGTCGTTTTTACGTATTAGAACCTCTTTACTGGGAACACATCGATCAACAAAAGACATGAAGACAGAGGTAAACATTTCACAAGCCTCATCAGCATTAGAAGTACCATCTAAATGATTAAGCCAGTCAAAATCGGATAGTAAAGAACCCAGTAAGTCAAAATCTGCATTCTTATAATTCCATACATGACGCTTGAAACAAGATTTGTAATGTGTAGAAAACATAAGAGTGGCGAAAGTTATACAATGGTCACTGATAGACTTGTCGATGGTTAGAACACCAGAATCAAGAACGAAAGAGGTGTCACTAACGATGATAGGATCTAGTAGAGTACTTGAATGTGAAGTTATTCTTGTAGGTTCCGTTAATAACATTGGTGAGATTATATACACGAAACATATCAGCCACATAACGTGGAGGTGCCTTAAGAAAGTCGATGTTAAGATCACCAAGCAGTATAACATTAGAAGTACAATCGAGAGCCAAAGAAACTGAGTAGTCGAGTCTACTCCAGAAATCTACAGTACTAGTTTCTGGTCTATAGATTAAGGCTATAAGAAGAAGTTGGTGGGAGAACTTTATCTGGACCCAAATAACTTCATCATTAGAAACAGGAACCTCAATGTCCTCTCTTCTAGTAACCAACAAATGGGGTTTATAATATACAATAACTCCACCACCGTGGGAGTTTCTGTCTTTCCTGATAGGATCAACACAATAATCTTCAATAACAATGTCCTCATTTGAGACAGATTGATCAAGTTTACTTTCAGTAAAAAATAAAATGTCATTATCACAGACAAGATGAACAAGATCCTCTATTTTGTGACGTATACTATTACAGTTAAGATGGAAAATAGACAAATTAGAAGAGTTATTTGTAGAACCACTGATGTTGGAAAGAGGTCCAGGATTTTCCTGCAACATCCATTGACAATAACAATATTTGAACTAGGATAAGGATATACTGTATATTAGTAAAATGCAATCTTAAAAATTTACGGAACAAAGAATGTTTAGAAAATAACCATGTAAGTAAATAGCTGAGAAAATACGATGCATTGTAGATATGATGTATTCTACGAATCTGAAGAAACTTTTGAGATACTGAATAGAAGGAACCGATTGCACACCTGTAAGTCTCTATGTCAATACCCATATTCCGAGTATAGGAACAAGTTACATAAAGAATAATATAGGTGGCAATCGTAGAAATGAACCATACGGACGCTTAATACATAAAGTAAAGACAAAAATACAGTTGACCTGCGGTAGAGGTTGGGAAATATGTGCTGGGAGTGTGAAGTAACAAAGAAAAAACTTAAAGAGAACGTAAATAAAACATTGTAAGAAAAGTAGTATATACACTAAGAAGTACATAGATGTGTTTAGAAGGGGAATTGACCTTGTTGACACATGAAAAGTAATTTAAAATGAACAAAAATAATAATTGTGATGGGAATTTTTACAGTGAATAAAATTAATTACTATATACAACATCACTATATACCACAATATTCACGATAGCGACATGTTGTTGCCTAATATATACATACAACATAGACATAGTTAAATAAATAAATAAATAAATAAAGAATTCAATAGAATAATTAAAAAATTACATAAATACATGTTGATAAATACATAAATAAGTTTACGAATTAATTAAAGGGATCAAATAATAAATAAATAAATAAATAAATAAATAAATAAATAAATAAATAAATCAAATCTATTTCTAAAATAGTAATAACAATAATGTAAGATTTCCAAATGAATACATAAGATGTAACATATGTAACTGGTGCAGCAAACATGAGAAATTAATTATGAAATCAATAGAATAATTTTAAAAATTAAGAAGATTATAAATAAATAAATAAATAAATGAATCAATAAAATCAATTTTTAAAGTAGTAATAACAATAATGTAAGATTTCCAAATGAATATATTTGATTTAACATATGTAACTGGTGAGAAAACTTGAACAATGTCCGAACAAATACATGCATAATTATTAGAGTTATCAAACACAAGTGTGCTTATTTATGCTCACACTGTACATGTGTAAAATGAGAAATGGGAAAATTGTAATTAGTCACTTGAGGTAGTAAATTACATGATGAAATAAAAATACCGTGATGTTGGTAGATATAACACAATTTGTGGCAAAACGATTATATAACATGGTAATATGTAAGTTTATTCAAGTGCGTCAATATCATTTTGATTTTTAATGATGATTTTTCTCTGTTTGTTGAACAGTTTAACGAAGATCCTACCATCGAGCGTCCAGTATGACTCAATCTTCATTGCCAATCTCAAACTGTTTAGTCGTTGAACCAATTGAAAACGATGTTTTGTTAAATGTTCGGTAATAAAAATTTTGTGTTGGTGATTTTTTAATTTCTTTTTGTTCTTGTACACCTCCGCTCGGAGTCTATAGCTATTAAACCTGGCAATGACACTGACTTTACCGTTTTTGGCCTACCAAGAATGTGAGAGCGACTAATATCTTGTAGATCCACTTGAACACCAAGCTTACTACATATATCCAACACGACTTTGTCTGTGTCAATAGAATTAATATCGGTGTTTAACGGTACATTCTTGAACACTAGACAGTTACGGCGACTATACTGATCCTGTTCTTCTTGATTTAACTGCAGATGTTTTATTGATTCCTGTAATGACCTGATCTCATGATTCTGATTAGATATTGTCATATCCTGAGCATTAACGGCACTTTCTAGTTCTTTTATTTTGAGATCTTGTTCCTTAAGAGCCTGGTCTTGGGTATCGAGCCGTTTTTCATGACCTTGAATTGCGTTCATGATAGGAACTATAACGGCAGTAATTGCATCATCAATAGCACTTTTAAGATTGGGGAGAATATGTTTTAGTATTTCATCTGATAATCTTGGTATCATTTTCTGGGTAAAATCAGGACTGATCATGGTTGCACAAACAATTTCAGAAATATTGACTACTTGTCCACTACTTTTAGTCTGAATTTTGATAACATTATCTTCGTTTATAGAGCCCAGGGAATTACGTCTACGATGTGTAGGTTGAGTTAGCTGCATAATTTGATCAGGACTAAAAGGAGCTTTCCGCTTTGCAGATGAATCAGTATTACTTGAATTTGGACCAATCAGGAGAGTTAGGGCTTTTATTTCCTTTTAGTTTGTTTACATACCGTGTAACTAGTTAATATTAGCAAGACTATAAGCATACACCTATTTTCACCTGTCCGAGCTAAACACTACTCACTGTTCTTATGATGAAACAAAGAAGTATCACAATGTTTGCAATTATCTGCACATTTTTACAATGAATTTATCAAATCACCTTACCGATCATCACTTTATCCATTCCATAATCATTGGTTTCCATTTTCGGTACAAATTACTAGCCAATTCTGGCCATATTCCCCTTTTTTAACAGAGCTTAAAATTTCATACCTACTCTGTTTGGCGCATGACAGTGAAATTTCTCTCATTTAGTCAAACACTCTTTCAAAACCTCAAATGCTTCAATTCCTGCAATGTTTTATAGTTTGTTTAAGTATAGGCAAATTTAATTATATACATGTATATGCAAATAAAAAATATTTAAAAAAAGAAACTTATGATTATTTTCTAAGTTTATCTTTGATTGCTGTATAAGTGAATTGTATGGTGGCACAGAGGTTCATGAAATATATTTTTCCTATTACGTGCGCACGTATTACCTCTTACGTGCGCACGTAATACCTATTTCGTGCGCATGCACGTACTTACCAATACGTGTGTACGTATAACCTTTTACGTGCGCAGGTATTACCTATTACTAATAGGTAAAACGTGTGCACGTATTAGTTAACCTATTACGTGCGCACGTATTACCTATTAGTTAT
Organism: Tegillarca granosa; assembly: GCA_029721355.1. Classification (NCBI taxonomy): domain Eukaryota; kingdom Metazoa; phylum Mollusca; class Bivalvia; order Arcoida; family Arcidae; genus Tegillarca; species Tegillarca granosa. Next base: position 2,062,556 of record CM056594.1, on the reverse strand, counting down.
ACGTGCGCATGTATTGGTTACTTCGTGCGCACGTAAAAGGTAATACGTGCACACGTAATAGGTTCATACGTGCGCACGTAATATGAAAATATATTTCATGTCACCTCTGTGCCACCGTAGAATTGGGATAGATACATAAAAATTTACAGTGCACTACCCCTAAATATATATTAAGGTAATTGATTTCCATTGAAATAATAAAACTTACGGGAATCCGATACAAAACAAACAGCAGTCCGTATATTGTTTTGACAATAACAAATCTGAATTTTATTCTATGAACTGATATGTACGTTGCAAGGTCCCTTGAACGTACAGACTTGATTAACAACTTTTAAACGGTTTTTCATAATGATTCCGCAATATGTCAGGAAGTTTTTCAAACCATCTTTCCTTTGCCAAATATAAACTTCTGTTTTTTTTTTCTTTATCAGTCTCGTCTAAAATGCCTTCATGTACTGCAGAAAGGCGCGAAGACACTGCCAAACACTTGGTTTCGGAATCCTGTTTATTTCGCCTAGGGTCCCTCTGTCATGACTCACCTTGCGCAGACTTTTACAAAATGGTTGCAGTTCTCCACTTATCTTGTATTTCCCTTCTTGCTCCTCTCTCGCCCATGACTCTTTTAAAATTGTTTCATAAGCTGAACCTCATTTCTCTTTTTATTGATTTTGTACGCCCCAGTATCCTATAAGATAACCAAAATGAAGAAACGGGCCCATAATCTAACAATCGTTCAAGTGTCCATGAATATGCATGTTTGGAGTTACACCATTCCTGTCCATACAACTGCTCAAACATTTCACAAAACTGCAACATAAATCTGTCGGCAATTTTGGCGCTATCTACTGTATGTATCTCTTACACACCCTTTTGCATGCTAACACAAATTTTCTCCGGCACTTTAAGTGACATTCTTGAAGAATTCTGTTTAAGCAATACATTGAAATCAGTACTGTCTCGTTTTTAGCTGGTCTGCATTAAATGATCCGAATAATGTCGAAAATTTTTGTGGAATTTTTCCAACATCAGTTGGACAGTTATAATTTTCTATTTTGATATAAATGATTTGCAATGTTCCTCCAACAGTAATTTTTTGTTTTCCACACTGAGATCATGTGTTTCGCTGTTGCAAAAAAGATTATGCATGGGATCGATCGACGTCATTCTGACGTCATTATTTTAACTTCTCTTGGAAACTATTCTCTTTACCAACTCCTCCTAGAAACTGTTTTTACACTTTAACACCCCATTGTTCAAACTACATGTATAATTATAGTTTCCCGTTTAAATGGCACATATGTAGGAAGATTGCAAATACAACTACCTACTTAATAATTTGTGTACTTGTATAGTTGGAACCAGTCTACATTCAACATAACACCATGATTGCTGTGTTCAGTAAAAAAGTTATGTTTAAGCCATTCAATTCTTCCCAATTTTTTTCCATCATATATGTCGCACATAACATTTTCACGTTTTTCTTGTTTTCGCCTGTTTTCACAAAGATCTTCGGTTAGTTATTCGCTATGACAGAGTGGTTATTCGCCATGACAGCGTGGTTATTCGCCATGACAAAGTATTAATTCGTCATGACAAACAAAAATTCGCCATGACAGATTAGTAATTCGCCATGACAGAGAAGTAATTCGCCGTGACAACAAAGTATTCAACATGACAGATTAGAAATTAGCCATAACAGTTAGAAATTCGGAATGACAGATTAGAATTCGTCATGACAGTAGTAATTCGCCACAACAGATTAGAAATTCTCCAGTAGTAATTCACCAAGTAGTAATTCACCAAGTAGTAATTCGTTATGACAGATTTGTAATTCGCCATGACAGAGAAGTAATTCGCTGTGACAGAGAAGTAATTCAACATGACAGATTAGTAATTAGCCACAGTTAGTAATTCGTCCCTGACAGATTAGAATTCGTCATGACATAGTAATTAGCCATAACAGTTAGTAATTCGCCCTGACAGATAAGAATTCGTCATGACAGAGTAGTAATTCGCCACGACAGATTAGAAATTCGCCACGACAGAGTATTCATCGCCATGACAGAGTAGTTATTTGCCATGACAGAGTAGTAATTCGCAATGACAGATTAGAAATTCGCCACGACAGAGTAGTAATTACCAAGTAGTAATTCGTTATGGCTTTTTAATTCGCCATGACAGAGTAGTAATTCGCTGTGACAGAGAAGTAATTCAACATGACAGATTAGTAATTAGCCACACACCGTTAGTAATTCGCCACAGATTAGAATTCGTCATGACATAGTAATTAGCCATAACAGTTAGTAATTCGCCCTGACAGATTAGAATTCGTCATGACAGAGTAGTAATTCGCCACGACAGAGTAGTATTCGCCACGACAGAGTAGTAATTCACCACGACAGAGTAGTAATTTGCCATGACAGATTAGAATTCGTCATGACAGAGTAGTTATTCGCCACGACAGAGTAGTAATTCGCCACGACAGAGTAGTAATTCGCCATGACAGATTAGAAATTCGCCACGACAGAGTAGTCATCGCCATGACAGAGTAGTTATTTGCCATGACAGAGTATTCATTCGCCATTCGAGAGTAGAAGTACGCCATGACAAAGTAGTAGTTCACCATGACCGAGAAATTAGTCGGCATGACAAAATAGTAATTTGCCATGACAGAGTGTATTCGCCATTACAGAATAGTACTTCATAAAGACAGAGAAATAATTCAACATGACATGAAGATATCGCCATGGCTAATTAGTATTTCTTTTAGCCATGACAAAGAAGTTATTTATCATGACACTATAGCAAATGGAAAAGACAGCGTATTTATTCGCCATCGCATGATACTAATTACTAATGACAGAGTAGTAACATGCGAGAGTTAAGATTTTTAATTTTCACGGTGTTATTGTTATCAATTTTTATATTACAACAATATTTGTGCGTGTGATTGGCACATGTGTATTTCTTGATGTTCTTGCGTGCACTCGGGGTAACTTTTAGTTTACCTGATGAGTGGTTGCAGACTAACATATCATCCATCAGTTCCGAGTTGTTTTTCATTTACTCCAATGCCGAGAGCCAGCAGTAGAAGCTTAATCTTTCAGCGCCTTTTGTTAACGCTGTCATATGCTACTTTTGAATTTTTAGAAAAAAAAATCACAAATAAAAGTTGCATATTAATACTTTTTAAAAATTGCATTATTTCATAAATTTCAAGCCCAGTACATGTCAAACGAGGCCGGGTATTAAAACAGATTCCGGGCGGACTTTACAAAGGGAGGTATAAAACATTGAAACTGAATCGAGTGATGTAATATCAAAACTTCCAATCGCATCATTTTAAATTTTTGGAGTTGTGATTGTTTCAGAGATATGATAAACTTTGAACAGATTTTGAATCTTAGCAGTGAAATCCTTGATAATTTATATAAACATACGTTTAATCGATCCAGGATATCTTGTATTGGTTTGCTGTGGATTAATTCATTTATTTTTTTTTTTTTTTTTTTCTTTTAGCATAGTTACATACTCTCTTCATGCATAGTTGATATAAAATAAATTTTTATATGATCAAAAGCATGAAAGTTCATTTCAACTTGATATCAAATATGCACTTTGTTATTATGTTGTTACAAACAACACGATTCCGAAAATTGTTTCTTATTAATACAAAAAAAAAAAAAAAAAAAAAAAAAAAAAAAAAATAGGAATTTAAATTTTATATTTAAGTAAATGTTTTATAAATAATGTGCCAAAATCCAAAAAGGGTAAGATTAATAGAAATTGGACCACTGCACAGATTTGCTTGCATGATGTATGTCTACTTATCATCAATAATACAGTAATATTAATTATAATAATTATTAGAAACTGACTCGAGAAATGTTGTTCATGTTATAAAACGCGTATCATATTTTAATAATTACTTAATTTAATTTTCCATTTGTCTTTTGCTTATGAGGAAAAGTAGACTAAATTTCAATATTTGAGTACAATTATAAAATCAAAAAGCTGCAAGTGTCTAAGGAGAGAATGGAACAGGGTGTGGACTTCGAAATTCACTGAAAATGAGAAATGCTGGGGAATATACAATATTAAATTCAGTAAAATGTATGTGTCATCTTGGTTAAAAATAGATAAATTAAGCTAGTGTCATGTGCAGAATTTTTAATTTTACGAAAAGATGTATTCAAAATTCGGCTCATGCAGCGATTTTTTAATATTTCTTTTTGGAAAAATTCAAAAGTCTGTTATAAAGTTTTGTTGAATATAAATGGATGGTGTTTTTAAGATAGATTTTTATTATTTTACAAGTGGCTTGAATTAGTTCGAAGTTTTTTTGAAGCTACTTATTGTATACTTATGAATAGTGTATGACAGAAGACATTTTACCTGTCATTTACACCTTGAGGAATGAAAAAGACACAGATTCAGTTTATGTTAAGTTTGGAGGATAAGTATTACGTCATCTCAATCACTTTTCAGATAATAGGTACAGATGGGACTTAGATCTGACAGCCAAACCCCAACTGTGAAATGGTGCCATAAACCTAAACATGAATAAAGACATCCCTTAACCAATGTATCTGTAACAGTTTTATAACCTCAAATAAAAAAGACACTTCCTTTCCCTTATTTGAGAGATAAGAACGCACGTTACTTAAAATTTTAAAATCAAGTATGTCGGGTATGAAATCTATGACAGACTGTGATGGAAGAACTTATGAAAAATAAGCAGTGATGAAAGTGATAGAGTTGAAGATTGAAATAGATACAACTGCGCTTGATGCTAATAGCCAGGTAAAATTATAAATGTATTCCTTAAGAGCACACACACACAAACACACACACACACACACACACACACACACACACACACACATAATGGTATTCATCTCCTAAATCAGTGTTAAAAAGTTAACACAATCTATTTTATTTCTTTTTTTATATGAATAAGCGGACCACATCTGAAATTACTTAAATGAAATAGTTTTTTTAAGTGAGAAAGTTCTGAAGTTAAATAATGAGTATATGATTTTTTTCCTTTTTATAAGATGTGCCATTTAAAAACCAACTTTGTAAAAATGATGAACTGACGTTCTAGATAATTTAAAAAAGTATTTGTTGACTATTAACATCCTCATTCAAAATGATCCTATCACTAATTTAATTAAATCAAATTAAATAAATTAATTTATTTTTTAATTTAATTAATTTAATTTAATTTAATTTAATTTAATTTTTTTATTTTTTTTTTTTATAAAGTTTTTTATTTTATTAAAGGTACAATGTTGAGGTATTTCACTACCAAAAAGCAGGAAGAAACATAAAAAAGAAGAAGAAATTGGATGCTGAAAAGAGAAGACGTGTTCTGTATGAAAGAAAAAAAAAAGTAAGTATTAGAACTTATCTGAAACTGAGTAGTTAAAACTCTTTAGGAGTCTAAAAAGAGGGCCTTTTTGGCCGAATGATCTAAAACGCGCGCTTACGGACCACATTGCCTCTGACAGCCTAGGATCGTATCCCGATTAGGCAAATCCTAGTGTGAGAAATTTTAAAGTTCGCTTGCCGAAGGTCGGTTTTAGTGAAGTTACCCATCACGAACATGTGACAGTTCATCAATTTTCTCTATTTTACTGTTAAAAGCAGGATTATGAAAATCAAATAGATGTACATTGAAGCATTTACTGGTCGTATATCTGGCCCAAGTTTCACAATCATTCACTAAACTGTATGTACACTCAAATCAAATTAGGAAATATTTTAATTTTTAAGACATTAAAAAATTAAAATTGAATATCGTATGTCATATTGAACAAAACATTGTCTATATAACTAAAAATTTTGAAAATTTTGATGAGAGAAAAATGGGAATATTTGAGTTTAGTATATGTACTTAACTGAGTGAATGGCTGTGAAACTGACTGGGGCCTGGTCTTCTTCTAGATCACAAAATCCTCAAGTGCTTTTTAAAAATATACTACATTATACAACGATAAAGAAAATATGAATACATTTAAACTTATTTTTTAGAAATCAAATAGAAGACTTGCAGCTCTGCAACAAATTACCATCGGTGATGCAAAGAAACAAAAATTGCAAAGGTTTTAAAACCTGCTTACAGTACATGTCAAAAAACGAGGAGTGTGAGGATGGCTTTATCAAGCTTCAACCTTCCTGACAGAGTG